>KK118322.1:114737-151541 GCA_000611955.2 Stegodyphus mimosarum | reverse complement strand
TTTATGTCTTTACTATGTATATATAGTTTCATTAGAAAGTAAAGTTAAATAATTCTCTCGCGCCATTGCTGCAAGGAATGAAATATGAATTTAACAAATGCAATATTATTATCTCATTCATATAAAGCAAATTAATTTTTTAAATTGTGTAAGTTCATTTTCAAACAAAATAAAATGATAAATTATTGCTGTGAACTAATTTTTAGTATCATTCATATTCAGAAAGTATATGTAAATAAAGTGCAAGCATTTTTATACATGAAAAAATATAATATAATCAAAACATTTTATTTTAAAATTTTTAATTTTTTTAAAAATTAAATTTGATTTGCATAAAGTGAATTATTGTTGAACATGCAGGAGGCAGATCTTTTCAAGAGTAGTTACCCCCAAACCTAACTCTTCAATCTCTTAATTTGGGGTTACGGCCACATCTGAAAATTTTCTTCTCCATTATGTCATCTTAAGTACCTATGCAACACAGCTATCTTCAGATCCTCAAGTTATCTACATAATATGTATAAGATAAAGGTAAAAAATGTAAACCAACATGCTGACTTTAATTCTGAATAATCATCCTGTGCATTTTAATTTGGGTATTTCCTCTTTCCATCCTAAAAGTAGCAATTACTTATAATAAATCCCTCTATTTACGTTATTTCACAATTAATCTACGCCATGTGATTTCTATGTATAGCTAAGGACGCAGATACTTACATAAGTCTCCAGGAAACGATAAATGTAGAAGCTTAAAATTAGCTTTCAAAACACAGCTAAACCAAAACTAAATGTTTCTGAATGGAGATTCCCTCTTTGTTGCATTTCATTCGCTTTCTGCTCTGTGACTTGCTGGATTGCGTAAACTTTCTTCAAGAATAGAAAAAATTGTCGAAATGGTATTTAAGCTATGAAACTGTATTTCAGCGAATTCTATTTCATATATATATAATGCATGTGTAAGATATAGAATAAGTAAAATAAAACTCTATTCTTTAATTTATATTGATTTGTATTGACTTTCTTCTGCTATTTAATTTGGCCATTTCCCGGTTCTAGTACAAGCTCAGGCATCATAATGAATCTCTGCAAACTGCATCATTTCTTAGTCAATCCCTGTCGCATGACACTTGTATCACGCTAATGACGTAAGTACTTTCATAACGCTTCAATAAGTAATAATAACAAAATTTGTGAACTAACATCCTAATTAGCCAACAGGAAGAACATCTAAATATAACTTTGTTTAACCTTCCTATTTACAATGTACACATTTTCTTCTGGCTTGTGATTTTGCTATCATTTCCGCTTACTTTTCTTTCATGAGAAATTTATGGGTATAAAGATATAGCTCATGCATAAAGTAATTAATTAATCATGAATTGGATCTCAAATAGGGACGATCCAACTTTGTTTGCAACAAAAATGTTATTTCAACGATAATAAAAGGATATACTTTTTTTCCTTTTTATTTTTAAGATTTATACACTCATGTCCATAAATTAAGGATAATTCGGAGTCACGCGGAAATTGAACTCTAAAGTAAATATATCACCTGTAAAATCACTACACACATCTACAAGAATCATATGCAAATTTCAGGAAGTAACCAGATGACACCGATGGTACGTCACAATGACGAGAGTGTAAGAGAGTGATATATAAGGAATACAGGCAAAGAAGTAAAATTTGAGAGTGATAGATAAGGAATGCAGGCAAAGAAGCAAAATTGATCGCAGGCGCTTTATAAGCATTTCAGTGCAATAACCGAATAGATATGACACAAAGGACGCATTTGGAGGATTTTTTACGTGGCAGAATTATCGGCCGTCTGGAATGTGGGCGTACCCAACTGGAAGTATCAGACGAACTTGGAATTTCCCAGAGTGTCATCTCCAGGCTTTAGCAACAATTCCAAGATGATGGTAATGTGAGTAGATGTTACAGCACAGGCCGCACCAGAGTTACAACGCCGAATGAGGACCGGTGTTTGGCAGTTACTGCCAAAAGAAACAGGCGGAGCGCAGCCTCAGACCTGTCTCTTCAGCTCTCTTCAGCCACTGGTACGACAGTTTCAAAGCAGACCATGTACAGACGCTTAGGGCAGATTGGTCTATATGCTCGTAGACCTGTCCGATGCGTTCCACTTACTGCAACTCACTGTCGCCTGCGGTTAGCCTGGAGTAGAGAGCATGCATTGTGGACACCATAACAGTGGGCTTGTGTGATGTTTTCCGACGAGTCCAGGTTTAGCTTGTAGTCTGATTCTCCCCGGACTTTCATATGGAGAGTCCAGGTACCCGTTACCACCAAGAAAACATCATTGAACGACACCGTTACGGTGGTGCAGGAGTGCTCGTTTGGGGGGGGAATTATTCTGGGTTCCAGAACTCACCTGCATGTTCAAATTGGCACCATGACAAGCCATATCTATCGGGACGTTATTCTGGAACAAGATGTACGTTTGTTTCGGGGCGCCATTTGCGCACAATTTATGTTTATGGATGACAACGCCCGTCCTCACCGTGCAAACATCGTAAGCGAATACCTTCAATCGGAGGATATCACCCGTATGGACTCGCAAGCATTCTCACCGAACTTGAATCCAGTAGAGCACGTGTGGGACATGCTTGGCCGACGAGTTGCAGCCCGTCAACCTCCTCCTACATGTCTACCGGATCTTCGGAGAGTATTACTTTTTGAGTGGTGTAATATCTACCAAGATCAGATCGATAATTTGATACTCAGCATGCCTAGACGTTGTGCGGACTGTATTGCATCGTCTGGGACACATACAATGTATTAAAAATCATACCAACCATTTAATATTGTTTTTTTGTAAATAGGTTTTTTTTGTAATTTGCTCCAGGGAGAAAAAATCGCTAATTTTTTTAATACTATCAAACATATAGCATCTTTTTTTGCTCTTTACCTTTTGTTTAATAAATAAGCTTTACAAATAAGTCAAATTTTTTTTTTCCTTCTAACTCTTCCTTTGCTTGATTTTGCATTATCCTTAATTTATGGACATGAGTGTAGTTTATATTACTTAAGCCTGCGACTATTTCATACGCTTTTCCTTCGTAATTCTAATTGGTTTTACTTTTAACTCGTTTTTTAAGATTATCTTAAAAAACTTCTTTTTATGTGTTATAATATATTTTGGCTTTGAAATAAATGTTAATTTCATCATGTAATATGATATTTTATCAGAGCGGTAGTTGATTTAGAGGCAGTATATGTAATATAATTAAAAGGATTATATATTTTAATTCTGATCGCAAGTTTTTTTCATCTCTTCATACGGAGTGCATATAAAAAAACTGCGTTAAAATGATAGATTTCATAAGCCATGTGTTGAAGGAAATTATGATTTTACATAACTAAATTTAACAATTTTCGTCATTTCATGTAGTTTATTAATCAGCATACTAGTAATCTTCACAAATTATTAATCAACAAATTAATAATAAACAATCTCAGGCTATTAATAAAAAATTCTTCACATACTATTAGGCAAGACATTCATTCTCATATTCTCATATTCAAACAGTAATCTTTCTTTACAATCAACCAAATGGCGTGGTAGCTAGCACATTTTATCCTGTAAAGGTTTTCCATAATTTTTATTTATTAAAATAAATAACAGAAAACTTTAATTTGAATTATTTTGAAGAAGTTTATTTGAGAATTCTCTGCATGTTATTTACACTGCTTTAATAATCATGCACATTATGCACTCTTTAATTAAATTTCTTACAATATCCCTTTATGAGCTAGTATTACATATCAGTTATCATTTTATCATATAGATTGTTAACAAGTGAAAACATTTCTTCAGGATTTATTGCAACCATTATTGTAATATTATCTACAACATGATAAATCTATTAAATTCATCCTCAAAAATCTCTCCTTATATGTATAAGTAAAGATAAAACCCGTATTTATGATCACAGATTATAAATAATTGCCTTGCAATATTAAATTGCACATATTATTTTATTAAAATTAAACAAAGCGCAGATTACATATATGTTATTATAACTAGAATAAATTTTAATGCATAATTTTTTAAATGTTAGGGGTTCGTTTAACTGATGATATTATGCGTCTTAAAAAACAATACGTAAATGATATTAATTTCATCAAATGTGTTATCCGGTTAATAACTAGAGCTGAGACTTTTAGTGCTGGTCATTTAACTCAGTTCTTTTTCCTTATGTTAATAACCTCTTGACTCACCGCAAAAATTGTGATGAATAAAACCATTTACTTAATGAGCTTCAGTGACAAACTTTCTTTAAGGCAGAATTTAAAAGATTTAGATGAATTAAATAAACTTTTCTTTTATTAACATCCTGAGTTATCAAGTTCTGTTAACGTGTGGTGCAATTCTGAGTCTTGTTATTACTAATGCCAAATATCAAGGTATAAAAAATATCAATTAAAAGGCTTCAGTAATTTTAATGATCATAAGCCATTAGAATAAGTACCGTTGTCATTAAAGTCGAAGAAAAAAACGAGCACAGCTTAAGAATTCCATTTCTTTCCTTAAAAAGTATTAAATGAAAAAAAGGGAAAAAAACTGCATAGATTCTTGCGAGTTACAAAAGATAGACTACTGTAATTGAATACGACTAATTTAGTAATGTATTTGAATCTGAAAGTTTATATGTAAAGTGATTTAAGTCAGTCAGAAATACTGAGTTAAATTTTGTATAGAAAAATTCCGTCATTATGTATATGTGGATAAAAATTCATCCATTGTTTTTCAATTTTACGAGACTTTTGAAAACTGGTCGAAAACTAGATGCGTGTTGCTAACTTAGTTGTGTGATTATCCAGTTTTCAAAGATTGGAAATAAGGGAATTTCAAAGAAATTGAGAATTTGACTGGATGCCTTGAATTTAAAATTTTTCGCAAAGAGTGACAATGTAATAATTGTTGTTTATGTAGGGTGACCCCAAAAAATGTGTCGGATAATTTATGCATAAAAGAATACTTACCCCTTAGAAAATGTAAAAATGTTTGACATGTTTACAAAAGGTTAAATGTTATCATTGAAGAATGTCAAGGTTGATTTGACCTAATAAGATTGCATTGTATCCATGTCAGGTCAGTTTAACAGCTTTGTTGCATCTTAGTCGACGTGGAGCGCTACGCTAGAGAATAGCGGGTTTTGACTGTGAAACTTCATGGAAAAAATTAGAAAGCTTCGTCTAATGCTTAGATGAGCAGGCTTTGGACTTCAAAGTGCACCAAATGGAACAACAGCTAGCAGATTTAAAAAGAAATTTGAGGCTATATTTTTGACAGCAGACATTAAATCACCATGCTGTCGATCCAACCTGTCTGGTGAAAACATTGCTATTTTGCGCGACAGTGCTGTTGGAATGCCTAAAAAACCCGAACTTAAACAGAAACAACAAAAAAGACTTAAAGACGAAATTGAATATGTCTATAGCCACCTCGATAGGCAGATACGTAAAAAGTGATTACGAATTTCACTGAGAAAGTGCGATGTTGCAAAGTAAGTCATGGAGAACGTAAGGCATACATTATTTTTTACTCCTAAATCGGAACACTTACCTGTCGTAAGTATAATAAAATATTTTCCAATTTCTAAAAATAAAGTATTTCATTGTACATATAAAATCAGGCGCCCTACTGGACCCATTTCGACACCCTATATTAGCTGAAGCTGCTAAGCATGATTTTGCAACGTAAACTTGATAAAAGCTGGAGTGATTAAACAACATATTTCAGCTTTCGACAAATTTTTTCCCCGAACGGCGGCACTACTTTGTCGTTTTTGGACATTGGCCACGTTTAAGGCCGGAAGTGGAGGCCATTTAATACTCGGCCACCGTTACCTCCTATGAAGGGATGGACAGTTACAACCATGCCTTCTATGGGAATCGAAACCGGCGCTTCGGTATCGTAGTCGGCTTTCCTAACCACTCTACTATCTGGGCGGCGACTTAGCGAAAAGAGAAAATTAAAATTATTACGTAAAGTAATTAATTTTTTTTCTTTTTTAAGTTCTTAATAATTTTTAATTTATTTCTTTCGTATAACAGTTCAATAAAAAGGACACTGAAAACGTTTCTCCCTTTCTTACTCGTTATCCCCTTAAGTACGGGCTGAGGAAAGATAGAAGTAATGTAATAACAGATCAATTTTAGTAACTAAACAGTAATCTTTCGTTCCACAATGCGTAACTTTAATCAGTTTCCAATTAACTTCTTAACTAGCCATGTATAATTCCGTAATTTAATGCTTTTCATCTTAAACACTCTCCAAACAATATGCATAGGTAAAGGAGACAGTCCAAAAGGTTTTTTTCGAAAATCGCGTTTGAGTCCAAAAATTCGATAGTGGGTTTCCAGTGAATAAGCATTAATTAGGGTCACCGTAACACGTTTTTACCATTTTTTCAATGATGTTTCTCTGACCGCTTCTCTGCCTGTCCGTGTGTATGTATCTGTGTGATGATTTATTGTCTAATAATTCTTATATCAAACTTCCAAAAATTCCTGTTTTCCGTCTTTCTATCTTTTCTTCCTTCTTTTGAAATCTAATTAACTCTTCATATGAAAGATTTCGGCTTTCACATGAAAAGTTAATTAGATTTCAAGATAAATTAGACAATCGCAAGTGATGTTTTAATTAAAGCCCTTACCATTTTTTAAAAGATAGTCGGGTGCAATACTTTACTTAAAGCCCCGAACAATATCTTAGCAATCAACATAAAATATTTTTTGCATTTATTAATCATAAAATATTGTTGCAGGTGATGGGCATTACTTGCTCACATTTAAATACAGCGGGGATATACGTGCATAGCGGATCAAAATATTTTTAAATCTTCTGAATAATAACGAAATACCATAGAATTAAATTAAATTTTGTTATTCGTTATTTATTATAAATATATTATAAAATCTTAATTTTCTGTAACTGAAAAATAATTAAACTATATAATATTCAACAGAAAAGGATACTTTACTTACAGCTCATAGGTATTTAAAGCATGGAATTTGCAAGAGGGCACCACATCATATCTGATGTGAGCTGGCCACATCAAACTGTTTAACACATCATACGTAAACAAACTGTTTCCATTTTAATACATTCCCCTTAGTTATGTCGTAATTAAGAAAGTTTGTGCGGTTTTTGAGAACAGTTACTTCTCGCGCGTTAGGGTGTCAAATTGATTCTAATGAACATCAAATGTTTTGTAGGAAGCGAACTCTTCAAAGAACATGTCATTGGAAAAGGAGATTTCGAGGCCTGTTTTGCATTACGAATACAATTAGGAAACTGCAGATGTATTTAAAAGAATATACTTCGTGCTTAGGGAGACATCAGTGGGTGAACCGACTACTCTAAAATGGTTCAACCTATTTTCTTCTGGAGAGTGGAACTTTGAAGGCAAGTCTTATATTGGTCTACCATCCACCCTAGATTAAGTCCAGCTGGAGGAAGGAAATTAAGCAGAATTCTCCTCAAACCCGCGAGAGCTGGCACACAGGTTTGAAGTATCTGACAAAGCCATTGAATCACTTCTTCCTAACCTTGGGATTACATGGAAGCTAAGCAGATGGGCTGTTCATGTTCTGTTCAGGAAGAACAAGCTCCAACATTTGAACATCTGCTTGCTGTGCGCTATAATTATAAGGTATATCTCCCACATTCTTAGCGTGCCTTCGTGGTGTAATGGTCAGCACACTGAGCCGGAATTTCAGTCCCGGCGAAGGAATTGCATATTTTTCATGTCTTCTGCTACTAAATAACCTAATGTCTCTACAGTGTCGCCCGAACTAAAAGGGTTGTGGATGATGACTTTCCACACCCAGGATTTTCCGACTGGTCCCCTAAAACCCTAGTCGCCCTTTAAAAAGGGGAGTATATAAGGTATATCTCCCACATTCTTAGCGTGCCTTCGTGGTGTAATGGTCAGCACACTGAGCCGGAATTTCAGAGATCCGTGGTTCGATTCCCGGCGAAGGCGATGCATATTTTTCATAGTTCCTGCTTCCAAAAAATCCTAATGTCTCTACATAATAAAGCCTCGTTTCTGGAACAAATCTTGACATGTGTTGAAACATAGATCATGTATGATAACTGGAAGAGGAAACATTATTGGTCGAGTTCTGTTTCAGTCTCATTGGCCGCCAAAACGAACATTCATTAAAAGAAGGTAAGAAGCTAATGCTGTGTGTTTTGGTGGACCAGCGCTGTCATACTCCGCTATGAATATTTAGAAAGTTACAAAAAATAATAGCCGAGGCTACCCATCAAAACTGCAAAGAGGTTCAGCTGCACTGCAAGAAGCAGCCAGCGCTGGTTGTCAGGACTGAGTGTTCGGTGCATATTCTTGGAAAACATCTTCGTGTAAGTCTTAAAGTCCTGATCTTGAACAGGGAGCTGAATGCAGCTATGTTCTGTGGTAGAATACTTGTGAATAAGTGGTAGAAGAACTACACTTCAGAGGGATTTAAAATCCTGTTTTATTAAACCACAATTATGTACAGCTACTTCCCAACTCGGGAGGGATACAGAAAATAAAGACCGCCACTTGGGTCTAAAATGAATAATCAAATTAATTCAAACTAAAGCTAAATAGAAATTAAATAGTCGTTGCTCACAGAGCTATGAACGCGAGGTTGGCCTCTAAACTAAATGGTGCGTAGCAAGATTTAACTAATACTGACGCACTTGGAATTACTTCAATAAGTAATCACGTAACAGCGCTACGGCTTAGAATTTAAATACTAGCTGGTCAGGCGAAAGTCGAATAGAGTAACAGTGGTCTGGGACTAAAAGCTGTCTCACACTGAAAGCTCTTTCACTCTACCTTTCGTTTAAATATAACTTGGCTCCACTTCAAATTAGCATAAAGCTGGAACGCGCGCTTATTCTAACGGGAAGTTGAAATGAGAACAGATAGAAAAAGGGAAAATTAAAATAAAACTTTGTTAGTTTAACTAAAAACTTACATGGTTAATAAAAGAGGAGTTCCCCTTCTGCACTATAATGCCAGACTTTGTACGACAAACGCGACTAAAGATGTGATCAAAACACTGAACTGGGCGAAGTTCTGTTTCAGCCACTCTATTCCCCAGACATCGCCCTATCTGACTATTACCTATTTTTTGGCAATGGACAACAACATTCGAGACCAACAGTTCCGAAATCGCGGGGGTGTCACAAAAAATGTATCACAATTTTTGGACTCCAGAAAAAGAGACATTTATAAGATTGTATCTCGATGGGAACGTGAAAATGAAGCCAATGGTGATTATTACGAAGAATGAAATGGCTGTTTAAGATTTTCGGTAGGCCGTTCTTCATAAGTGACAAAAACCGCACGAATTTTCTTGGTTCAAACATTAATTTAATTCCCGACATGGATGCTGATCAATTTGGCTGAAATTGCAATAGACGTCGCTGTCTGCAGAAAAAGGCACGTGTACTTAAATAGCAAAAGTGTTTGTAAAGGATTCCTGGTGTACAGTAAATTGCAAAAAGTACAGTATTTACTTGCGATATTTCCCCCCCCCCCGCTCTGGTAATTTTTCTCTTAATATTTTATCATAAGCGTCTGAAATCTTTCAATACAATCACGTAACTTCTTGTAGAAGTTTAGAAAGCGAACTCGCGTAAATTGCAAAATGAATTCATCTACGTAGTGGTTGTTTTTAGTTGCTAGTTGATTTGCTGGTGCATTCTGATTGCATCAAGCATAGTGAAGAACTACGCGAAAATAAGGATACCTAAATGGTACTATTTTCCGTTTTTTTTTAGAAGAATTAAAGAAAAGTAAGAAACATGACGTTTATCTCAAATTATACTAAGCCGATAGATAGCATCGTTTTTAACGATAAATACACAAATGAAGTAATTATGGTGTCAATTAAATTAAATTTTTTTAGTTAGAGTTTTCCACAGTCAAATTCAGTCTCTAAAAAGTGCAGTTTTTCTGGCATTGATACTGCATCCTACTTCTTTTTGCCTTTCGCATGAAACTCAGAAGTTGAAAATATGATCACAAATATAGAACATAATTTATATTTATATGAAATTATCAAAACAAAGCGTTTTATTTGAAATATACAAAAGCCTTACTATTAATAAAATAAAATGGCAACTATACAAATATTTTAATGATATGATACAAATTTACGCAAACTTCGTTTATAAAACAGCTCAGAAACGTATGATAATCAGAAAAGCAATAAATATCGAAGAGAAAATTGAAGTGTATTCCGAATATCTAAGTGCATCTATCACCGTTAACAAGCATCGGATGGAAAATCTATATTCAATTGGAATGTGGTTATCGATTTTCCATTACGGGATACTAGTATTCTTTATAACTGATTATAAAATTATTAAGAAGTATTGTTGCATCTTCGAGAGACAAAGTTTGCTTGAGAAGATTATTCTGATACTTCGGTGCTACATCGACACGCATCCACTTATTGTAAATACTTTGAACACGGTAGTTTCAAGATTATTTATCATTTCATTGTATGAAAGCTGTTCAATAAAGAATGAGAGTAATATTTTTTGTTGTAGCTGTATCTTAGCAATATGAACTAAGGTCATATTTTTTATAGTCCTCTGTCTTACACATTAGCCCGTTGAGTGGCAGGAGGGGAATGACATTTTTTTACAAATAGCATTAATAAAACTTGTGATAATGTTTGTCCACAGCAATTTTGATAATTTTAAGCAATGACAAAAATAGCCTTCAAAATATTAACTACAAATGTAACTGGAAATGTAAATACTTGCTTTCATAACATTTTAATTAGGAAAAAAGTCGCTAATGGCTGATTGTCTGCAAATATTATGTTAAAGTTCATTTATAAATTGTTTATAGTTTATAGTAAGTTTCTAAAAATTATTTGATCCATGTTGTATCCCTTATCTTAAAAATTATAGGCATCCCTCATCTCAGTATTTGTAGAAAATTCTCCTATTTCATTATCTTCTACAGAATGTTTATCATTGCAATATGCTTGGATTTGTTTCAGAAAACAATTAGCAATTTTCTTCTGTTTTTGATGCCTTAACTTGAGATTTTTTTTTCATCAATATTCACTCACGCATTAAATTCCTCACAATTCATATTATTAAGGCGACTTTTAATCTATTACTTAAAGACATGTCTTTACAACGTAACAAATTCTATACTCTATTTCAGCCTTGTCTAGGGATTTTAACTTTTATTTCGCTACTCTACTTCAATTTAAGAAATTGTTTCTATAATATTTTGATAACATTAACCGACTTGTTGATCACAATTGAACAATACATTTTCCATGTTTTCATACACAAATGAGCGGGACTTTGGCAATTCGATAACGATACACGAATGATAATGTTATCCAATCATTAGATTAAACGACCTCTGCTATAATTATCATTTAACTGCGGCAAAATGGAAAGTTTTCGAAATGAGCAGCGCGCTGTGATAAAATTCTTTTCTCCTAAATTAAATGGCAACAAAACAATACGAAATGCTCCAGAAAATATATGGCGTCTTAGCTCCTTCTGCAGCATTTCGATAGCTTCTGAGAAAGACGCAAAACTAACAAGAAGGAAGCAGGTATAATGTATCAACTCTAATTAACATGGAAAAGAACAGTTATAATACAATAATCAGTGCATTTTCATGGAAATATGAAGTCAAATCCGAAGCAAAGTATCACAACTACATATTTTTACTTTATGTCTCTATAGGGGTTATGCACATGCCCATATGCAAATGCTGTGGCACAGTATCTATCCAGAAATAAAGAAGAATATGTTCTGGCCCGATATTATAATACAAATATTTTTTCGTTAATGAATAACCTATATATATATACATTAATCTTTATCGTATATATTGTATCTTATGTGTAACTGGATGGTAATGAAAGATTTCCCTAGGAACAGTTTTACTGCAGTTCAGTTTTGTTGCGCAATATTATAAAACTTGTTCAAATATTTGTATTCTTAGGCTCTGATGATATACATTATAAACCTCTACAACTGCCTGAGTAATGTAAATATAGGGTTTGATTGATGCTCTTTTTATTTATATAAAGTCTTTATATACTAAATATCTTAGACCATTTTGTTGTTTAGAAATTAATAGATTTTAATGGTTTCTTGGAGTTATTGCCTTTTCTAATTATCGATGAATACACAAATTTGAAGATATAGACATTAAAAGCTATTCACAAATTCTTCATGTATTCTTTACAGTTTGCTAATTGTCCGTTTACTCAAATAACCCTTTAAAAATGGAGAATTATCTTTCTTAAATGCCGAAATTACAGTTATCTTTTTCTAACTTGTAAACTACAGCATTTCTACATTCAATTTTATATAGTTTCAAAAGATGTGTTTGTTTTTGTTCTGTTGATAACTAGCAGTAGTAGAATAAATATCACGATTCAAAACTGGTAGTTTGCTCCGAGGTGATTTATAGGGTTTGCAAGGGCTTGCTTTATAGGCATTTCGGGTTTTCCTCATACGTATTAAAGAAATAGCTCAGCATGCGAAGCATTTTTTAGATCTTTACGTAATGCATAAATTCTAAGCAGCCATAAGATTGATATTTGTTGATATACTTATTAAACATATCCATGATAAAAGTTTTAATACAGCAAGCAAATTTAACATTTGTTTATTTAATATTTTTAAAGATCACATAGCATTCTTTCAGTTAAAATTAATAGTATAATAAAATTCTCTTAACAGTTTCCTTTGCGGTGTTGTATTAGTTACTGAATAAAAAATTAGGTTACGCATTCTAGAATCATATTTAAACTAACTCAGCAAACAAATATATAACTTAAGATTTTATGTCTTTAAATTTTCTTTAGCTTTCGATATTTTAGGATGATAATACAAAGATGGGTAGACTCATAAATATCACTTAGGATCAAAATGATCTGGAACGATTTTAATATTTCAGTTCATTAGAAAGTGAAATTTGAATTGTATCCCACTCTAATCTTCAGTTTTTTAGAAATAAATTAATGATCTAAAAAAATTTATTTCATCGTTTCTTTCTTGCTAAATAACATAAATAATAACTTTTACAAGTAAATTATTTCATGCGCAGAAAAGGAGAATGGCGGAAACAAAAAAGGGGGGAATTTCAATTCACGTCTTAGCTAACGTATAATTTATTCAGAAAAGACTCAGCCATATGTTAAAAATGCCAGTTTTCGCAGATATAGAGTATAAAATTGAATCTAAAGTTAATTTATAGAATAATATTACTACTAAATTAATTCTTATGTGCACGAGCTTCGTTTTATCCTTAATGCAGCAACTCCTGACCTATCTGCGTCGCGCAATTGGCTTGATGAATATTTTTATTCAATCGTGCTCTAGCACAGGTTTATTATAAATACCAACAGACGACATTTTGAGGGTCATATATGAATATCATTTGAGGCTTTAAAATCACATTATGTGTAAAATCATCAAATACATCCTCCAAAAATACTATAAAATTGTAAAGTATTCATTTATTTTTAATAAGCAATTATTTTATGTCATTCTCGTTTACCGTTTGAAATGCAAACTTTAATCCGTGAATATTCAAGTAAAATAAAAATAGAAAACACTTTAAGAAAGGTTTTATATTATTGAATCAGAGCGTGTTCTGCCTGCTGAAGACCGCGTTAGTAGTTGAATCCTTGATAGCAGTTTGCTTGTGGCATTGTGTTATTCTCGCCATTAAGCTTGTCACGCTGGTGTTAGGTTTGAGCGACATTGCTCGTTATTCATTCTGTACAGCCTTTGGCTACTTACTTAATGTAGCTTTATTTTAAATTTATTACTTTTGAGTTACGCCATGAATTCGGGCTGGTTCTATAAGCACAAGCAGTGCCTTCTGTTAAATTACTGAGTTTTAAAAAAGATACTTTTACACTCTTAGTACGCCTTTATTATAATTTCCAAGACATAGCGATAATTTGCTTACGTCTTCCAGAGTCTCAAATCAGTTTATGCTTCCAAATAAGATGAAAGTCTACAAAGTACAATAGAAAAAAACGGTCTGGTTCTCAACTTTATGAGGAGGCTGTACTTTTAGAACTCATCGAAAGGATTCATAACACTTTGAGGTAAGGAAGAAAAGAAAAGACGACGGATTTCATTAAAACAGACTCAAAACTAAATATAAAATATGCACTTTTGTCTAATATTTATTTGATTAGATTTTGGCGCAAATGTAGTTTGTAAATTTATTTATTTATTTATTATTCCTAGAGACAAGCAGTTTCAATGTGCATAGATGTAATGTTTATCTTTTACTGGAGCGCCGCGCCAGCCTTCATGTCAGTGAAATTTAATTTCTGAAGTAATGGTATTGTAAAGTTTGCTACCAAACAGTCGTAATCTTGGTTTTAGCTAGTAAATTCATAAGTGTAGATATGATTTATTGAGCTTGGGATCACTGTGGTACGCTTGCATACGTGAAATTTCTCTGTAGAGAGAGAGAGAGATCTTATCGTGCAACAAAACTTGTGTGAAAAATAGAAAGATTGCATAAACACAAACGCAGAGATTAACATATTGATAGAATATATTTCAAAATGATTATTGCATTGTTTAAAAAATTTTGCAATAAATTTCATTATATTGAATTTATAATTATCTGGTCGCGTAATTTAAGTATAATATTAATATTATATATTGAAGACCGTATTAAAATATACGGCCGCGCAACTCAGCATATTCTCAATTTTAAGAGTAACGTCGATTTTTGTCAAAAATTTTCAAATATTCGCAGATTTTAAAACTTTTTTCTTTCTGTTGCTGTGCTCCGCCTAAATCAAGAAACAAAACGTGCATTATATAGTCATCGACATCTTCTTATGGAAAACACTGATTGTTTAGGTAGTAAGAAATCACATGATTTCTTTTTACAGCCTATAAATTATACACTTTGATGCGTGTGTACGTGTTCGCAGTGAATTGAATGCACGCAGAACTGATGATGAACTGTTCTTTCGTGAAGAACACTTTACAGTTTGAACTTTCCATTTGCACATCACTTTTCAACATCACAGAGCACAATCAGACAGAATAAATTACTCAAATTACAGAAATTCAATGGTTATGAAGAAATCATACACAACTAGTCAATGGCCGGATAGCTGTGGACAAATAGAACAATTATCCACGACTACAAAACATCTACTTTCAATCGCCAACGACAACACGCTGTTTTTTAAATGAATTTAAAGAGATTTTTAAAAATAAAAATTCAACTAATTTTTTTTTAACTTAAATGCATTTTTCTGTGCAGTGAACTTTTATTGTACGCATAAAATTCTAATTTAAAATGTAATTGTCAAGAATTGAATTCTAATTATCAGTAATATAGTGAGTTATTATTGCCGTTACAGTAATAAATCCTTCTTGTAAAGCAACTGCAAACATTTCTGAAGTTATCCGTTTCTACGCAAATATTGCATATTTTATATGAGTTATCCAGTTTTTCTGTCAGCTCTACCAGAAGTTCAAATCAATTATGTGTAACTAACAAATAACAGTCTAAGTTTATAAAGTACGTATTGGCAATTCAATTATTGGCACCGTGTCTCTTATATCTCTCCCGAATGGACAGATAAGTTCGTTTATAATGAGGTTTAGGCTTTTGCTATTAACTGCATTATAGTAGAAATAGCGCTGAAACTAACTTAGTTTGTTATTTGAATATGTCAAAGTGCACGAAGTTTAGTTGCCTAAAGGGTATGGATGCCTTAATGGAAGACTTTTGTAAGGAAAAGTGGTTCCTATTCACAACTTAGAAAACTACGAAAACCAACCATGCAGCCAGCCGTTTTACATGGGTTGCACTTAGCGACAAACGACCAGTATTAGGCAGGCTTCAACTGCTAGGTCACTGTATTAGGGTTCGCTTAAATTAGAAAGCGGGTAATTTACAATGTTTTGAAAATATCTAAAATATTGTTATATTCTCAGGCTCAAAAATCAGAATCTAAATTCTGTTAGTTCGCTAGTAAAATTACCTTGGAAATTTTCATGTGCGGAAGACTGTAGTTGGGTTTCAGTATATCATTTACATATTTTTTAGCATTTATATTGCACATAATCATACAAATTCTTCACCTGTGTTCTGACATCATACAAATCGAGATCATGACAGATAGGTGTATTGCAACCAAGATGGAAATCTTTTCCGATTTTCTTATATACTTCATGTTATCAATACCGAGTACCGCGATTTGGTCTCATCACTGAAAATAGCATTATTCCATTGTTCCGCTGCACTTTTAACATATTAGCTCAGTTTAGCATTTCCATCGCTTATTTGAGAGATAAAAATGTCTTTTGTTGTGATATTCTTACACTTAGATCTGCAGCTTGTGCAGAGCAATCGTTTTCTTCAATTTCATGCTGGATTGCGCCATTTTGTCTTATACAAAACTAGTTCATTTTGATGTATCACCTAGGAACAGTCTCTTATTTCTTTTTATCAAATTTCCCTACTTTTACTAGCCTGCGTTTTTTTCGTTAATAACTGATTCTTTTTATACCTCATCAACAAATTAGAATAAATCATCTCTAATTAAACGATTAGGTCATTTAAAAAACAAGATGATGCCTGTTTGGCTCTCTAAACGGTCATGAGCTATACTAAAATGAAAGAAATTAATTTCACATGAAGCTAAGTAATTGCACTTCTTTAAGAGTGGGAGACCGGAACGCAGCTCAGATTGCTGTCTCTAGAAATTCTATCCGGGGCGAAAAATTAGTAGTTAGCAATGCCCAGGCATCCTAATATATCTACTTGGATTCACAGAAGTCGCCTGCTTCAACCTCTACCTGTATTTTGACTATTCCATTCATTACGTACAAATGAAATCTTATGTATTACATTCTTGATTAAAGCATCTTTCTATTGATACATATTTTGTGGTGGTGCTCAAAAAAGAATGATGTTATGAACCATCCAACCTCAAAGATACGCCTTTTTTAAAAAAATTTTCCACATTTTTAGCTACGACTGTAAGTACAGACGGATGAATATAGATATAAATATAGATAGATAGATAGATATTATTTTGTCTTGCAGTTAATCCTAACTTAAAGAAAGGATATCATAGTGACATTCTTTTTATGCTAAAACAGACACTTATAATATACAATTAAATGCAGACATGTTCCATTTAATATGTTATTTTATGTGTAATATGTTTAGAAGGCATAACATTTACATGCGTTTAAGTTATTAAATAAGAACAGGCATAACGTTTACCTGCTTTTCTTACATTTAATATATTATTTTAGTTTATTACTTAGTTTTGTGCTTAGAAAGCATAAAGTTTACCTGCTCTTAAGATAAATATCATAACAATGCGGACAACCGGTATTTAAATTCTGTTTTTATTGATAAATTTGTCACAGAATAATTCGTATTTTTTTTTCAATTTTTTTCTTAAAGAATGAAATATACCGATGCAAAAGCAGAACAGATTTACTGCTTCACTATGCCTCTAAACCGGAACCACTTTTTGACTCGCTTTTCGCGAATGAAATGTCATTTTGCTCTTCAGAATGTTAAATCGTTAAATACCTGATCCAGGGCAAATATTTTTCTTCGAGACCTTTTTTGCACATTTTTCGCTTGAAGTGAAATAATTCTTTAATGATCATAACTTATTGCAGTTCCTTTCTAACGTTTATAAAAATAATCATAAATTAATGAAAGAAATAATTTTTTATTCTTCGTTTTCATTGTTGGGATAACAAAACACATCATTAATTATAAAATAACTATCTTGGTGCATATCAGTTTCTTAGAAAAAAGATTTCTTAATATTAACTAGTAATGGGTTAGAGAAAACTCCAAAGTATATACTAAAAAACAGGTCACAGTAAATTAATATTAATTAGTTCAAATATAATGAACTTGAATGATAAAATTAAGGAAAGTTTACAGTGCTTGTGCGTTTAATTAAAGTATTTGAAAGAATGTTTAAAGATACGACTTTTAATATTACTCTTTTCCTTTAACGTTACTTATTTGCATATAATTCTGACACTTCAAGAATGTATACGGACGCATTCGTTGGCATATAATTATATAAAAAATGTTGGAGTTATCAAATAGATAATTATCCATTTAAGCTTTATTTTGAATCATTACCTGATGCTAACTAATTCCACTTATTTAATTAAATAACTAACTAATATTTAAACGTCATTTTTGTTATAATACTTTTATTAGAAATGCATAGCAGAATTTTTAAAAGACTAATAACTTCAAACGGAAAAAAGGGAAAGATGATATGATTATTCTACAAATAAAATGTTATTAATTAATTATTTTCATTCTATACTGGATGGTTTCTAAAAAGAAATTTAGGAAAATAAGCAGATGGAATATTTTTGTGAGTATGCGTAAAATGTAATTTCTCAAAATGTTAGCGTTCTCTTAAAGAATAAATTTTACATAAATTTTCTACAGGAAGTAATAAAATAATTTTTATATTAACAGGTATTTCAAATAAGCGTTCATTGATCTGATCTATAAATTGTAAAAAATATATTTTTGCGTGACTTGTAACAAATTATTTTTGAAATAGCAAGAATAACTTTTGAAATGGCATTTTTACATGAAATACGCTAATCTGAATTCACATTTTTCATTATACAGTATATTAATTTCAGTACAGTATATACAGTATATTCATTTCAGTACAGTATATACAGTATATTCATCATACAGTATATTTATTTCATTCGCTTAGAAGTTCCAAGCAGACTTGCAAATGCGTTTTATTTCATTTTGCGATCAGTTTACACGCTATGAATTCATGGTATCTTTCAAAAATACCTTTCCAACTTTTTTTTTTCTTTTCTCCTTTTGAAAAAATTTTAATTAGCTTGCATCATGAAATACGTTTTTTAATTTAAATATGAATTCCCTCTATATTTCATTTTTTTCTTTTTAGGAATTCCAGGCATTAAACTGAGAAGTATGAATGTTGAAGATGATAATCAACGTAAGTATTTCTTACGCCATTTGTTCATTAATTTAAGGAAAACCAGCTCTGAAATTCAGTTTTTAGCACAGCACAATATACTAAAAGTGCAAAGTAAAGTAACTAGAATAAATTTACAGCATATGGATAAAATAAATAAATGAAATAAACTAAATTATAGTTTATTTTTTATTGACAATCAAAATGATATTTTAGATCCTTCGTTCCCAAACCCATTTGAGCGATTGTTTTGCTTGATGTGTATAAGAATGGACAGAATAAGAGAATGATTTTCCCAAAACGGTTTGTAAAATTGATTTAAAATGGATTCAAAAGGAATTTTTTTAGGACGTCAGTACGTTATGCACATATATTTCTCGCATAACCTAAAAAACGATTAGCTAAAGAACATTTAAATTTCGTACGTTATACTGCTATAATATCTAGTTGTGCATCTCCCCTTTTTTTGTTGCATTCAACAATATTAAACATATACGTATGCATGTATTTACTCACCCCTTATTAGGCTTAAAATTTCTTACCCAGCCTTTATTTTCGCAATGGTTGGTTCAAATGATGTACTCCCAGTTACAGATGTGTTTTAAATAAGGAAAATATTCATGTTTTCGCAATGTCAGATTTCTAAAAAAGTTTAATTTTGGACAAATAACGAAGTCTAACTTTTAATACAAAGTTTCCTGGTTTCTATACTTATGTTTGGGAAAGTTCTATACGTATTTTGAAAAAATAAATTAGAAATTTAACTCTAAACGGTAAGAAGAGAAGCAAGGTAGCAGCGTCTCAGCGGTAACAGAAGAAGCAAAGTGCACAGATATTCAGTATGGATGCTATTTACAGAAAGGTTTCCTTTCTCGAAAGTTTGACTTCAGAATCTGCTACTCTGTAATCGCTATGTCGCGTGATATGGATTAATCTAGAAGTGACGCGGTCCAGAATTTTTCTTTCTGTTTTTAAAATAGAAAGGGGAAACACCTAAATTAAAATCAGGAATAAAGATGCTTTTGCTGATTTAAGTTATCCTTTTGATTTACACATTTGACTACGATTATAAATTTGATTTACATAGTATACATTTTTGATACTATATCTATCTATCTATCTATCTCTATATAAAATTATAAAGGATTGTTATTTCATTACAAACTATCAGGAATATCTTTCTTTAGCCTGTATTATAAAATTATGATAAATTTTTATTTGATATTTTAAAAGTTATATCCTTAATCGCTGGTCCTTTTTTTACGCTATCAAGTTAGTATTTCATAGCCTAGCATTTAGAAGTTTAGCTTAAATGAGACTTAACTTTCTAACGTGACTTTCAAAACACTTTTTATAAATAAACCCTAACAAAATGATTCAACATATATGAATTCAACACTTTAGGGAAGACTCTTCAAACTATTTAGTTAAACTGTTTCTGAAGCTTTCAATAAAACTCTGAACGATGGATACAAACTCTTACAACCTAGTTCGCTTTCAGTTTTCCTCCGCACTATTCCTTAAAAATTTATTTCCGTCATAAATAACGGCTCAGAAAGCAACTATAAAACTATCGGCTATAAAACCTGGCTAAGCTGCGAATTTTTACCAGCTTAATACACTCTTCCGGGATAAAAAAGGGGGGTTGCTGTGTAAATAGAGCTCCGAAAGAAAACGCCCTGGTCGTTACAGTGCTATAATTTGTATGTTTTATATGCAATGAAGAAATACTTCTTTCGTTTCATACTGCACAGTGTCCATTCAGAGCATAGTTTATTATGATTCTTCAAACTTACCCAAGGGAGTGAAATAAATGCGTTGCAAATGACATGTAACATCAAAAGTAGTTTTATTCTTTTTTAAGTGTACGTGATTAAATGAATATATCTAACAGCTAGGATCTTTGTATTTTTTTTTAAATTATCGCGTCCCTGTATTAAGTATATCATTCACATTCTTATGTTGTTGTAATAAAAGTTGGAAATGTAGAAAACAGACGTCATTCTCCTTGATAATATCTGAAAAGAACTAATAAAATCTTTTAATGCTAAACGTTACTGGCATAGTAAAGGAAAGAAAACTACTGATGGAACAAGAATGCGAGTAATTCGGAGTGCGCTATTATTTACTATCTATATTTGGCTGAATACTATTTACGTAATTTTTAGAGCACATCGCGTATAGAATTTAGATTTGTTTCAGTTTATGGATCAATTAACTTAATTTTTAAGCCTTGATATGCTTTAATTATCACCAGAATGTCTCAGATGAGGTTTTATACGGCCAGTTTATTTTTCACCGAACATCAACAATGTAAAATACGGAAAGAGGGAAATTTTTATAGGATATCAAGTTATATAAAATCTAACAAAAGGATTGTCTAGTTTCATTCGGAACGAAATTTTGTTGTGTTCTTATTCAACTGTAGTTTCAAATGTCACTTGAGTTTCAGAGTTAAGTTTTTGCGCCTTGCATTTCAAGAATATAAATTTCTACGATATGAAGTAGCATAATTTAATCCCTTCCCAAAACTAAACTGACTTTTAATTAAATTAGTGTTTACAGTTTAATTTAACTGTTATGTTAACATTTTTTCAAGAGAGATGTATTTCACTTTGCATGCATATATGCGAAAATGGCCATGAAATGAAAAGCATTGATGAAAGTATTTTGAGGTGCAGCAGTGGAAAAAATTACAAGCGGAAGAAAAGCGTATGTTCTGACAACTGATTCAGTGTTTCTAGAATACTGTTTGTAACAGTGCTGTGCTATATAGTGTTAGGCAGATGAAACATAACTCTTCATTAATCCCAGCCATTGAAAAGAATGGAAACCACAATTTTAGTCTGTCTGACAAATAGAAACCTCGTTTGGGTTTACTTGTTGTCTTGCCAAAGAATTTCATAGAAAAGCGGTTGCCAGAGCCTCAAGGAAGTTGGGCTTCTACTCCCACCCCCAGTTTTAATGAAACGCACCCCGAGGGGTGGTCAGAGAATCTCCCACCCCTCTCCCCTTCCACCAAAATACACAATAGGCCTTTCGGCTAGTCATATACTTTAAGTGAAATTATTCCGCAAAGACACAATACATTTACGAATATCCATGCCTTATCCGGGATTCGAAACGGGCCCTTCGGTACCGCAGTAGGCATCCCTAACCACTACAGCCTTTGAGCGGCATTTGGATTTACTTCAAATTGTAAAAATAATGAAAATGATGTTGTCGGTTGTAGGAAAAAATGTCACCCGGAAAAAAAGGAACGAAAAGAAGGGCACCGGAAAATTAGGAAACGGAATATAAGTCACACTTCTTTTCCAATGGGAAAAAGCAAGGGATGTTTAGAAGTATCGCCAAGCTGGGAGAGAAACGTTTTATCGTAGCAACCATAACTTCGGGCTAGGGGAAAGTTCTGACGATGATTGTAAGAAGATAAACGAGTTGCTGGCCTGTTCAATGATAAAAATAGAGAGTTGACCCAGGGCTAAAAGGCTACTTCTTCAGCTTCTCGCAGCTGAAACCGGAAGAGAAGAGTAGTTGGGTTCGCTTGCTACTTTGAGAGTGTCTTATTCCGCCTTTGGTTTCATGAGCATTTGCTTGAAAATCAAAAGGTTTTGAAGAATTGTTTCGTAAATAATATGAGAAAGCTTAAACTAATATTTAAAGATAAATATACTGTGGGGTTTTACTATTTAAATCTAAAGTTCTGACTTAGAACCCCACGAACACTAACAAGCGAATCACCGCTTAAGTGTGTGAACAGAACAGGTAAGACTTAGAGGGTTTATAACCCTTTATTTTTCAATATATTTACAGTCAGTTCCTACTTGGAACTTCACATAAAGCCTTCACTCGGGACTGAATTTAAAATAATAATACGTTAAACTAAAACTAGCTTAACTAAGCTATTTGAAAGGTATAGCCAAAGCTATAAGAATCTGACTAGTTGGCCCCTAAGTAGTAATTAAATCGGCGAAGCAAAGCAAGGGCCTAAGGCATGGCCGAGCGTAGTAACAGCTAAGAGAGACGTAACCAAAAGGCAAACGCGTGCTAGTCAGGGAATCAGACTCTCTCTCTTGAAGTCGGTGAAGTCACGACTTAAATAGTACTCTTTCTCATTTGAATTAACTGCGTTTCTGAATTCACATTCTGGCAGGAAATTGTAAGCTGAAATTAGAATAAGATAGGAAAGATACAAAATTTAAAAGTAACTTTTAATAAACTTAGGATAGACCTTACATCTTTCCCCACCAGAATTTAAATACTCGAAGAATAAGGTCTTAAACGACCTTGTTTAAGAGTTTAAATTCTAGACAAGAAGTTCTTAATATCAAAATTTTAAACTTCTAGAAATTCTTTCCTGAATGGCTTTCATCATTAAAACGTTTCCTGTTTAGGGCCAACTTTACACAATTATCTAAAGCTAGATTAAAACTAAGAAAAGTAGAGATTCACAATTTGAATGGGTTGTACATTCATCTACTTCATCTTCTCTTTCAATCAGACGTCAGTCTTCACCTTCCAGTTCTCTGGAAGGAAAAAGTATTAGTTCTTTTCATAACAGTTTCGACGACAGTAGTTACTCTTTCCTCCAATTATTTTGGCCCTTAACCGTTTTCATTCACACGAAACTAATTGTTCTTCTCCCCCCATGCTCTCCAGAAATTGTTCTGAGTGAGAAGAGGTTTTTATATTGTAGTTCCGCGACGACAATCTACCACTATCCAAACATTACGATTTGTTATAAACTCGAGTTTCCAGACCTTAGAAAACTTCTTAAACACAAAACTAGACCTAATGTCCTAAAATAGACCTTAAATTTTAAAATTCTTAAGTGAAGCCTGGAGAGCCTAACTTTAAGCACATTCAATCTATACTTTCATTCAATTCATCTTTTACGCAAAGATATTTTCAGTCGTGCTTGACCAAAACTTGCATTTTTATCCGTTTAGCTTTTACAATAGTTTAAAAGCTAACATTAACATTTCAAAATCAATAGAACATTTTAACACGTAATACCTTAAAATTCATTTTACATCATTCGTTATGCTAACATATAACATATCTTAACTGGTAATCATTGCAAAAAACTGAGGGAGCAAAAGCCCCGCTTCCTATATGAAGAATATCCTTAAAACTGCACGAAAACGTGCTCAAGGCACGAAGCAGAGCAGAGTCAAGTCAAGCCAAAAAGAGAGGAGGAGCTACACCTGCACCGGCTTTTTGTTAGGAAGGGAAATCATACAACGCTAAGACCCGCTAAAACAGGGTGAAAAATCAAGTACTCCAAACCCCGCATACATCCCTGTAAAATTTCTCAATTTTCCGAGGTGTTAAACTAAACACAAATTCAAATATCGCCAAGCTCGCCAAAAGAAATGCCAAGAATTTGGAAACGGGTGCAAGGACAACTGCTAAACCTAAAGTCCCCCATCGGAAATCCCTATTGTATTCCCCTTAACACGTAAGCAAAGCCTTAGAATTCAGCTAAAAAGTGCAACTTTTTTAATCCCTTTCCCTAAAAGCAAAGTCTAAAATTTAATTAAATAATTGACTGTACCTTAAAATCTGTTAAAGCCAGAATCGCGAAAGTGATCTTAAATTGAAAAGCTAATTTTTTTGCATCCAGTGATATAAATTAATAAAGGATCAACTTAAGTAATATTAAATCAAGTTTATTACGTAGAAAAGCATCCAATTCCATTGTGTGTTTCAACGCGTTTACGAGTAACGAGTGGAAAATACATATAAATCTTACTACCAAATACCCCTAATTAAAATTAAACCAAAGCAAATATAAATACAGCATTCAGTTGTTTCATAGAATAACGATATTTCATGAAATAACTAGCCAATTGATTATAGTGTGTAATAGATTAATAATTTCACACTTTACTTAGTTATGCTATAACTAACTAATGATATATCGTTAAAAAGAAAAATAAGCCATTCGACATTAAAGTAAGTACGTTATTTGATAAATCAACTAATGTTAAACGGTAAAATCTCTCGAAAAATACATTTAATATTACGGATCGATTAACTTAAAGAGAAACAATATATATAATATAATGTTATTGCTATATTAGTTAAACAGTAGTAAAAAATAACAGATTATACTACACCAACAGTTATACTTAAATTTCTACAACTTATACAGTAGTAAAAAATAACAGATTATACTACACCAACAGTTATACTTAAATTTCTACAACTTATACAAACGTCAAGGTTAGTTAGTCTTGCAAGTTACTCTTGCTGGCAGAAAAGAAGCTTTCGCGTGCAGTCTTTACTAACAATTCGTCATTTACCAACGCTTTAACTCCGTCGTTAAGTGTAGAATCCAATAATAATCGTCATCTAAGTGTAAAATCCAATAATAATTGTCATCTAAGTGTAGAATCCAATAATTTTATGCACTTTAGCTGACTCAGTTAGGTAATTCATGAAATACCTAGTTATTTTCTGAAATAACGGATTCTAACATTTGCATATTCAAACTTAACATTGGTAAAATTCTCTTATTGTCTCAGTTATGAGAATTTTTCCTAACATCCGCTGAAAGTGCTGGAAAAAGTCTGAAATGTGTTCAGTTGTTCTCATTTGCAGGTTCTGGAGGGGTGGGAGATTCATTACTGTCACTTGACGTTTACCAAGTAATGTATTTGGAATTAAAATGTCTCAGAAAACTAGAACCTAAAAGCAGTATATTCTGTCCCTTGAGAAAAGGCTTCCCTCTAACAGTCGATCAGTAATGAAAAGCAGATTAGGCCACAGCAGGCTGTCTTTTGCTTTCAACTAATAGCATCCCGTCGATAACCGATGTTGGAATATCATGTCTGTATTTCATTACTTAAAAAGTGAAATTGATAAGCCATGATGACAGTGCGGACCAAAGAATTTGCCTTTAGCATCAGTTTCTCTAAAATTTTTAAGCGAAATTTGTAGCTTCTCTTCGAAGGAAGTCATGCTTGAATTCTCAGCCTTTCTTTTCTCTGAAATTGACGAAAATCATCTCATCGGCCATTTGATAACTGGCTTGTGTAAGCTAATTTTTTTAACTCTTATCATTCGATCATCGTGTAGTTAGTAATTGAAATTATTATGATTGTTAAGGGGAACTACTTTTCATAGAATACTGAAAAAGGTGAAATATCGTACGAATATTAATGAATAATTGGAATTAGTGAAATATTAATGAATACATTTTAAACATTGTAGAACTGCCAGAAAAACCGCTAAACAAAATACGTATTAATTTGAATTTGCAAAAGTAATCCTTGTGCAAACAACTTGGGTCATATAAATTTGGTCGCTGATTTACTAAGTTTTATGACATGTAATGATACTCAGGGCAGGCGCTAGACTTTTTGCTGCACGGTGCGCACTCTACAACTTCAAAATTCTGCCGCCCTGTTCCTTCCAAAGTTTTAAAATGTTAATTCGGATTTGAAAGCTCTTGAAACATAGAACATGAACTCATAACAATAAGAATAGGATTTTACATTCATTTTTTTAATTATATGATTGTTGCTTCATTGATAACATGTTATAAATAGTTCGTTTAGAATTACAACTACAATTGCTGCATTCGAATTCATATTTCTTACTAATTATTTGAAACATTGTAGAGACATTAGATTATTTAGGAGCAGGAGAGACGAAAAATGAACAACGCCCTCGCCGGGAATGGAACCACGGACCTCTCGGTTACGCGTCGAGCGTGCTGACCACTACACCACGAAGGCATGCGAAGAAGGCGGGAGAAATACCTTATAACATGATATAAGGTATTACTCCCTTCTTGGCATGCCTTCGTTGTTTAGCGGTCAGCACGTTCGGTGCTCATTCGAGTGGTCCGTGGTCCGAGTCCTGGCGAGGGCATTGCTCATTTTTCATGACTTCTGCTTCAAAAAATATATATATATATATATACCTAATGCCTCTACACTGGCGCCCGAACTAAAAAGTTGGTGGACGATGATTCTCCATCACCGTTTTAGTTCCAAAATGAGGAGAGGTCCATTTTGAGACTAGACATTTTGGGCGTTAGACCCAAAGAGCTATGTCCCTTTGGGCTTAAAAAGAAGAAAATAAAATAAATGTTAAATTAGCAGGTAAAAAATTCGAAAATAGCATAATGTAACCTATAAGTAAGTCAGAACTCCTTACTACCTCTCCCGTAAAATGTAATTTTGAATGCGAAGAAAAGTTTGTTTCCTTATTAAATTATTCTTATAACAGGGCTTGCATGAATAGATTGTATTCTACAACAGGAATTTTTTTCAAACCAATAAATTGCTACAGGTAGGAACAAAGTACAGTAAACCCTTTCTAAGATGACTAACATAGTTTCAGAAGATTTTGATCTCTTGCGAATTAGAGAAATAGCTCTCAGCACCGATGTCTAAGTTCTCAGAAAAACTGATCATCTTAGGAAGATTAAGAAAAAAAGTCACCGTCCACATTCTGAAGTGCAATATTCTATAAATGAAAATACATTAAGCAGATTCGATCGCGTGTATATCCATATCTAAATTTATATATAAGAAAAATCATAATATAAAATAAATATGGGGTAATATATATGTTACCCGTTAAAGCGTATAATTCAGTTATTTCATGAAAAGAAAAACTAGCCAAGTCGGTTTAACTAATTATTCTAAAAATGACTAGTTATTCTATAAACTAACTAATAATAAACCGTTAAAGTGAAAAAAATGACACTTAAACAAATCTGTCGTTTTAAAAATTAACTGATGATGAATCGTTAATGTTTCAAAAGTTATATTTCATATTAAGGATAGATTAACTAATAATTAACAAAGCAAAATAGAATATGTAGTATAACATTATTGCTATATTAGTTAAATCGTATAAAAAATAACAGGCTATACTGAGCCAATAGTTCTATTTAATTTTTACAATTTATAAAATTACTAGCCGCTGCGCGGCCAGCCTTCGTCTGGCTTTTAAGTGTACCGGAAAAATGCCTAAAGAGAACACCAAACATTAAATTTGAAAACTGCACAGAATTTTACTCTGCATAACAATTTTATCGAAAAAGAAACAAAGAACAACGTTAAAAAAATTCAGTTAAAAATGCATTACATATAAAAGTCATACAATGAAATAAGCAATATCCCTTAATACAAATATTAATCATCCTAACAAATAAATTAACCAACTTCCTGCTGCCTTCTCTAGACAAACGTCCAGTATCCAAGAGAAACATTAAATTTAAAAACAACACAGAATTATCGCCCTCATTTTTCCGTGCTGATATCAGCAACAATGGCTGTGTGCCATTGTTGTTCATATAATGAGAGAAAATTATCAATTTGATACTATTTCATCTTGTCTAGATGCATCTTGTGTACCAGATTTCATAGGCCTGGGTCTATTAGCTTACGCGCAGTACGAACGAAAGACACCTACACACACAGAAAGACTCGCCCTTTTAAATATAGATCTATAAATTAATTAAACAATTTACCTTTGCAAAAAGAAACAATCTTTCAATTTCTTAAACTGTTCAATAGAGTAAAATCTCGCTTTGCTATAGCCCATTATGTCTTAAAAGGACGCGATTTCGTCAGAAAACACAAAATTAAAAAAAAAAAAAAAAAAATCTAATTCGAATTTCGAAAAACTCGCTTCGAGGTGCACTGGCTCATGCAAAAAAATCATGCAAAACGTTTCAATATCTTACAAACAGTGAAATAAGCAAAAAATAACATGAAAGAAACTCAAAAAACAAAACATTTCGCGCAGAATTTTACTCTGCAGAACAACTTTATCAAAAAAGAAATCAATAAAAATGTATTATACATATAAAAAATGACAATGAAATATGCAGTATCCCTTAATACAAATATTACTTATCCTAATAAATAAATTAACCAACTTCCCTTTGCAAAATCTTAAGAACTCAAATGGTATAAACAGATTAAGAACTTAAACAGATTAAAAAATATCATGCAAAACTTTTTTATAATTAAAATTATATATAATTAAAACATAATATTACAATGAAATAAACAATATCCCTTGTAAAATGTTAATTATCCTAATAAAGTAATTAAACAATTTACCGTTGCAAAAAGAAACAACTTTTTAATTTCTTAAACTTTTCAGTCTCTTAAAAACAGTAACATAAGAACTACGATTAAAGATTGTTGCCAATCCGAAATTTTTAAAAGAATGAAACTATTCAAAATGATGCAATTTCATCAAAAATCTATCAACAACAATAAGAAAGGAAAATTGTTGCCAAAACTACATTTTAAAATATCTGAGATGTGAGAAGTGTATTCGGAAGCTTCATTTAAAAAATTTTAAAAAAATACAAAATATTATTATTTTTCCAAAATTCTTTTTTTAAAAGGAGTCGAAAGGATTAAAGTTCAACGTGTCCAAAAATCAAAGGAAAATAAACAGCACATTTTTTAAAATAAGTTTTTTTTAAAAAAATTCCGCTGAAAAGGTGTTAAGCTCACCTTCCTAAATAAATTCGTATTTAATCGATTTATTGAAATACGAAATTTATTTTAAGTTCGTAAAATAGCTAAGTGTCTACGCTTCACGACGATGTAAAAACGAAATGTATAGAGTGAAATCTCGCTTTCCTGTAGCCCATTATGTCTCAAAATGACGCGATTTGGTCACAAAACATAAAATAAAAAATGTTCTAATTCGAATTTCGAAAAAATCGCTTCGAGGTGCACTGGCTCTTGTGTAGATACACCTATGTACCACATTTCGTGGCCCTGGGTCTATTAGCTTACTCGCAACACGAACGAAAGACACCCCCCCCCACACACAGACTCTTTGTTTTATTATATGTAGAGGTGTGATTTTTACAAAACTTAGTAGTTTGGCACAATTTGAATCGTAGAATTGAAATACAGAAAAAAAACTGGCATATCCTTCCAGAAAAAGTCCGATTTTGTGTCAAAATACTTACTCTAGAATAATGCTATGTATAAATCTAAAATATATCCCAAGTCGCGCATCCGAGACGTGAAAAACGCAAATTGAATTTCGCCAATCGGCCCAGTAGAACGGGAGATATAAAAGTGCCACTTTTTTTTTCGTAGTGTACGTAACTAAAGCGTTATAAAAGGGTTTATGGATATTCTTTAATGTGCTAGAACGAAAATGTTACAGTGCTATACAAAGGTTTCTGCAGTTTTTAGTGTAAGGGTGAAATCGTATTCATAAGACGTATATCTATACCTTGATTTTTGTTGCTTGTCTCACCTTTTTAAGTATTTTTTTAAATTTTTACATGCTTCTCGAAAGAGTTGAGGTGAGAACAAATTATAGCATAATTTTTAGAGATCCCTAGGCATTTTGTGGAAATTGTGCAGTGCCCTTACGAGACTCAAAATCTGCACCTTCTAGTTATTAACCGGTCGTGCTTTCGGGCCATACCACGAACGCATGCGGTATGGATGAGTAAAAACCTTATATTATCCTTTTTTTAAAAAAATGAACTGATGAGGAGTGGATTCAATTGTTAAATAATGATGATGAAGAATTATCGGTCACTATCGTTTAGCTCGGGTGATACTGTAAAGAACACTAGGCATTTTATTTCAGAACAGGAGAACGTGCAATGCTTTTGCGGAAACTCGAATTTCGGACCTTCCGAATCCTGCCGGACGTGCTTTTAAATTATATCAAATTGGAACGCATTAAGGAGAAAGAAAAACCTTAAAATTTTACAAAATAACACAACAGGCTTCTATTGGCACGATGGTCTTAGATACTCTGCACTGCACATAAAATAACCAATAAAAAATCTGTCAAAATCTTCTCAGATATTCGATATTTAGGATATATGCTTTGATTCTAAAGGCCTTAATTTTGAAGGTAATTCTTAAACATGGAAACAAGTTTACAAAAAGTGTCGATTCTGACAATTCTTAAATTTTGCTCCAGTGCTTTATGGAATATAATGTCTGTGTTTGTTGCTAAACGGTTTATCTGAGAATAAAAGTACTGTGATAAGAAAATTTATTTATAACTTCATCTGAAAAAGAAAAATTGTTTGTCCTAATCTTTCGGTTTCATGACAGAAGAAAAGAGAAGAAGAATGACAGAAATTTCTTTTTATTCTTCTGAGTGTGACGTGTTTGTCAACTAAACTGTCACTAGTCAAAACAACTGTCACCAACATCCGCCGAAGACGGTTAATGGCGCTCAACGCATTATAATAAGCAGGATAGGGGGATATATAATTCAGGTAACATTTAATATGAGCTTGTTCGATATAAACTACTGCAGAGAGAAAACTCGCATTATTGTTGATTCCAGACGTCTTGCTATCACTTTTACAGTTTATTCCATTTTAATTTAAAAACGTTTATATTTTATTTAATTGCTGTGTGTAGTTTAAACTTTCTACTTCTTGCATCCTGTTACATTATTATTCTTCAAATTAGCTCCCTAGTTAGAATTATTATTGATGAAGTATTACTATATCTATAACTGATAACAATGTACAAATGACATTTCCGTAATTCAAACAGACCAAAATTTTAATATGAAATTCATATTTAATTTTTAGATTTTTGAAAAAAACTCCGTTTACACTGCGTATAATTTTTAGCTCATTTTACCATTAATTCACACAGTTTCGTATTATACTTAACTACTGCTTTTTATAAACATTTGCATTACATTGCAATTAATATAATATAGTTTTAATATCACACATTGCATATACGGGTACATAATAATTATTTATACAGACTAATAACGATCAGTTTAATGTTAGTTTCTGTTAGATATATTAGGTTAAGTGCATATTTAGCTGTTTGAGCTAAACGCATAATTTTTATATGGGAGATATAAAAAAAATAATAATGTTTTATTTCTTAAGAGCATGAAGTGCGTGTTATTCAATAATTCTTGGTTTCACATTTTTTAAAATACAGTAAGTGTAGTATGTCGTAAATCTATGACATGCAAGGGATTTAAATTATCTATTATTAAACCTTTTGAGACATTTTACCGTTTTTGTGTTACAAAGCATACTAAGGTATAGAGTTTGGGAAAAATGTAGCTTCTTTATAACTTCGAACAGGTTATTGAGTCTATTAAATCATAGAAAAACAGAATAAGACGATCTGCTTAAAAGGACGGATAGCTTCATGGAACACTTATTAAAGAAAACTAAGTCGAATTGACTTTACGATAATGGAATTCTACACTTAAGCTTAAAATGTCCTAAGAATCTGTTTTGTTTGAATATGTGTTTTGTTCTCTTTGAACATGTAAAACAAATCAAATGTTAAGACTTCTTAAAATGATTCCCAGTATATGAAAAATTCATTAATTGTTTCAGTCAACAATAAGAACCGGTTATTTCGCATATTCTTTATTAATTTCTGACTTGAAGCTTCATTATCCTACATTAAACGAATTATTTACATTTATTGCAGTTATTGCATGTAATTACATTTACCTTACGGTAACTTTATTATATGAATTAAGTTAAAAATATGTAATTTAATAAAATGAAATGAAACAGATCGTTTGATAAAATTTCATTTTAATACCAATAAATTAACTATTTTTAAAAAGGATAGCTTCAAATAATATTTTTGGCGAATTAAAACAACAAGTATTTTGCTAATGGAACTTTCAAAGCGACACAGGCTCATTGTGATCAAAAGCCGACTTTTCTATGGCAATAGAACTTTTGTGATAGCTTTAGTCGTATAGAAAAGACAACATTTTGGTTTAAATTCTATGTCTTTTGCCTACGATTCTACTACTTTTTTGAACGAACAGCATTGGTAACAATTATAAAAATAACACATTCATCAGCTGCACTACTCCGAAAACGCTAGCTAAATGATTTAAGATTAGATTTGAGGCTAAACTGCCATGACGCATTTAACTACTATTGAGTCAATCTAGTAACAGGTATGCATTTCTGAATTCGCTTATGCAAATCTAGCATGAGTAAGTTGAATTAGGCGAGAGTAAACACGATATTAATCTATACGAATTTAAGTAGTCATTTGCGAGTCTAGGAATATTTCTTTCGTGAATTATCGTAAAGATGTTTGTAATCCGTAATGAAGAAATAGTTTCCAAATAATCTCTTTTTGGTATCAACGTGAGTGGGATAGGTTTTAAACCTATGAGACAAATATGGGGCTATTAAAAAATCATGTTTTTCTGCAGTTACAGATTTTATCATTCGAAGACTCCCGTTAAAGAGGTACACTAGTATCAGGCCCTGGATGAGAGTCGCATCCTGATTATAACATCGTAACAGGTACTATATATTTTCTTATAGCTAACATGATGAAGATGGAAGTAGCAGTGAGAAAGATTAAGCTTTATCTTGAAGCTAGCCTTATTTCGATGCTTGGAGCTTAGAAGGGTCTATGAGAATAGGGTCTACGAAAGAAGGGTCTTAGAAGGGTCTACGAAAAGCAATTGTAGGTTAATGATAAGAAATTGCAGGTTAATGATAAGATATTTCAAGTTAATGATAAGCAATAATGATTTAGTGAGATAAGCAGTTAATGGTTAGTAGAGGCATTACACGCTTAAAAGTAGTGGCAGTACATCAGAACAGCGAGAGTCACAGTCCAAAGTGAAGAAATTCAGGATGAAAACTTTAGAATCATTAGTCATAAATGACTGATAGAAGTAAGGAATTATTAAAATTATAAATACATAAATGTCATACTCATCACGCTTTAAGATAGTTGATTAAAAATGTCTTAACAGACTGTGCAAAGAATGAGAAAGAGAAAAATGATAATTAAGTATTTTATCAGAAATGACAGTGATTTCTTTGAAATCAATACGTAAAATTAATGACAAATGAGTACACTTAAAGTGGAAAAATTAACTTTAAAAATATTATTTTGAATGCTGTTACATTGCTCTTTTTAAAATTTACAATACATATAAATTAGGCCAAAAATTAAATATTACAAACAAATAAACATTAAAATAAATATACATATAAGACCGATTTTTTTTTAACATTAAACTTAAATATATGCAGTCAAATTCAATAAAAATGATAAACACTGAACAAGACAAAAGGAAAGCATTCAGTGTTATGATTACGAAGTGAAACACCGCTCTCACCGAAACATTTTGAACAACCTCATTCTAGGACGTAAAGTATGTTATTCCTATTTTTTAAAAGGTAATTAACGATATGGTGACATTTTGGAATGCTGGGTCTCTTGAGATTGAAGTTGTTCAGCTCCATAATTCATCCTTTGAAAGTTAGTAATTTATTTATCTATTGTATTTATTTATTTTTCTGCTCAGAAAAAAATATTTTTAGAAACCTTTGCCCAAAATTGTTCATTGTGCAAAAATTATCAGTGACGGGAAGCTTTCCCAAAACGAAAAAAATAAAAATTCTTAATTTAAAATAATTATAACTACTTCCAAAATTTTATAAACATTTAGAAAAATATAAAATGGAAAATTCTAAACATAGGGTTTCTGTCTTCTTTTTTTCAGCTGGGGGGAGGAGCATAGTGATTTAGCAGTTAAAGAGAATCCACCATCTAAAATGTTTTTCTGAAATAAAAATGTTAAGGTACAATTGTGATCAGAAAGTCAGAATCCTGAATATTTATAAAAGTTGTGCAATGCTTAGCATGTAATCCTAGAGAGACTTTACTTCAAAAATAAATAATAAATTAAAGGAGGTTTCATTTAAATAACGGATATCTTGATTCTCTGGAGACACACAATCCTGAAATTAACAACTAATTCTAATAAATTCCAATATTCCTTTCATTTCTATTCTTAAAACTTTTGAATGAAAATAAATTAACTATTGATTTTATAAATTTCTATTCTTCTTCATCTGCCAGTCCAAGGTAGAAAGGAAGGGATTTTAGGAAAGAAAGACAACGCGAGGAGTATACTTTTCGCCTTTTCTCGTTTTCAAAGTATTTCAATTAAAGTAGAAACTTACTTCCTTTATTGTTGCTTTTTATTATCGTATCTTTCGAAAAGAGGAATGTTTCATTATTTAAAGATTTGTTGACATGTTGATGAACTACATGCGTTCTTTCCCAGAGAAATGCTGCTTTTGTTTCTAATTTTATATTCCATAAACAAGAGAGATTAGGGTTTCTATGTAACTTACATAAGTTAATATAATACTTATTCTTACCAGTTATTAATAATTTTTATCGTTCCGTAGTGTCTTATCTAAAATAGAGAAAGAAATTTGTTTCCAGAATTCTCTATTCAACATTTTACTTCAAGTATAAATTAATTACACCTGGGGATCTCAGAAAATGTTCACTCGGGTTTCCTTTATGTAACGTGAAATTTTTCTCCGAATTTGCGGAAAGAACGTAATTTGTGAAAAGATTGCAACTTAAGTATATTCAGTTGCAGCTATTTTTAAACACGAAAACATACTTCTTAAAATAAATAGTACACATGTGATAAATCTAAACTTAATCTTTAAGTAGTCCATTATGGTATTCTGGGACATTAATATCATGCTTCATTTAAAGATTTTTCTCTTTAAGTTGAGAATAAAAAGTGCATCTTGCTGCTTTCGCCGATTCAGAGAAAATATTAAGCACATTTTATTTTAAAATGAGATTTTCAATCATTTCTATGAATAACTGATTATTTAATTAAAATAAAACTGCGAAAGCTATAACGTTATTCAAGAATTTTTAGATCCGTGTATTTTAGGGCGCATAATATTTACATCAATGAATCGAATTTTAGAAAATAATATTTGATTGAATGAAATAGGTAAGTGCAATTAGAAGCATATATTATAATTTATGCAGATGGAAAACCCATCATTATTATCATCTAACTAGCTGAAGTACCCCGGGCTTTACGCAGCGTGAAGAAGTTTCATTTAGAGGGATGGCTGTACTTTTTTCGAATCCTGTTTTCGAAGTATTTGGGAAAAGATGTTAGAAAGCACATTCAATTTCTGCTCTACACTATTCTGAAAATATCTTTACTGTTCTAAAGAGATAGCTAATCCTGCGCCATCTAACGTTTTCAGTAAAAACTGGAAACGGGAACGTAAGCACGGTGACATGAAGTTAAGATGGGTGACGTAATTTCAAAATTCAAGATATAAAGAAATATTAATACTTACTTTTTAAGAAATAATTAAAAATTCCTTGCTTAACATGTATATGACTTCCAATGATAGTGGGAATACAACAATGGCGACGTGAACATAAGATGAGTAATGTGTACTCAAGATGGGCGTCGTGAGGACAGTATTCTTATGCGAACGCCCTAAATGCAGACGATGAAATTTCTCTTATTTTGAAGGTAAATTGTGTCCAGTTTCACCAAGATGGGAATAAAACTGCAGATTTGCGCGAAAGATAAGCACACGGACACTCTTTTTGATTTATATAGATTGACTTAGGTATTCTAAAAATAAATAAAACAAAATTAATTAAAAATATAAATAAGTACATGAGTAAAAAATACAAAATAGGAAAAGAAGTAATGGCTCTAGGACTTCTCCCCTAATATTAACTTCTTGGTGGGTCATGATCTCTCGCTTAAAAGTCCTTTGTTTATATAAGTGCAAAGTAATCAAAATTATCTTTCCAGCTCTTTTGAAACAAACATTATCTTCAATTATTTTCTCAATGCAACATGAAAATTCAACAAAATTCTAGCATTTCATTACCCGTGTTTCACCCAACTTAAGGTCTCGCCTTGCTAATTATATTGCACCGACTCAGCATAAGTCTGCAAGAAGAACAAATG
>KK118322.1:64339-106933 GCA_000611955.2 Stegodyphus mimosarum | reverse complement strand
CGATTTCTCCCGCTGTCTGCCGCCTGTTTCTTCTGGCCTGTAAGGCAATATACCGGTCATCTGCGGGTGTGGTTCCTCGTGGACGACCACTACTAAACCCCCGGATAGCTGTTCCTGTAGTTTGAAATTGTCTCCAAAGTCGTGAAACGATGCTATGAGCAATTCCGAACTTTGCAGCCACACTTGTCACACTGCGGCCTTCCTCCAACTTCCCAATGATTCGACCTCGGGTAAAAGCATCCAGATGTCGTCTAACAGATTGATTATTCGCCATTTCTCGCTGAGGCAGCAACTCGGTGTGATTTTAACTCCTATACGGCGTGCAATCTCTTTGCCAGAAATACTGATCTTACACCGACAACATGCTTTATACTACTCAGACACTCCCCCATTACGTCTACTTGCATATCTGCGTATGTGCTACCGTACATCACCTTACTTAATCTCCTGATTGGTCTTTCTGTCCGCTCTACCTCTTCGTTCAGCCGATATGTTAATTTTTCGACTTCGTCCTTAATTTTTGCACACCAGTGTATAGTGTACATTAAACTCGCGGTTCCACAGAGTTCAGCATTCTCAGTTGTTATATTTTAAATCACTTGAAAGAAGGTTACAACTTTATATCTTCAGAATAGCAACATTTAGGAGCGTGAAACATTGCAGAAAAGTAGTAATTCACATCCGTCTTCATTATAAAATGATATTTTCTGTAAGCTGCCAATTGTAGCATATTTCAGTTCAGTGCATCTTTCTAGGCGTGCATGTTTCCATTCTCAAATCTGAAACCCTAAAATACACCTTTTAAAATTATACACGTTATGAAATAATTCTTGTTTAAAGTATTTGATTTTTTAATGGGAAATATGCGGGGTTTGGACATAAATGTGTTATATAACCACTCAGAGCATTTTCAATGTATATTCCATAGCCGTGTATTTTTCACGGCTTAGTTGTTTTAGAATCGAAAGTGTTGAAGTGGAAGCATAAAGAAATCTAAGCTCGACCTCGGACAAGATTGATTCAAGCTCAATTGATAAGATGGATTGTAAGCTCAACTGCAGTAAGATTGGTAGTTTGTTTCACATCTGAATTTGGACAAACGACTTTGATGCATAGTGTTTGTATTGCTTTCCCTATACATGTAACACGAATATGAGATAGTTCCTGAAGCTTCCTGAAAGTTCCTGAAGGTTTCACAAAAGTTCGTGAAAGTTCCTTCACGAAAGTGCACAGGATTCCTTCACGAAAGTTCACGAAATCTATTTACTTTTCAGGTTTTTAACCCTTTCGTGCTTTGCCATAATCAAAGAATCCAGTTTAATTATTACATATGTTTGTTTTACTGTGCTATAAAGCAACCATTTCTAGTTACATTTTATTGGAAATGCGTGACATTAGGTAAAGAAAAGAATTTTCTATGATAATATCAATCACCAAAAGAGAGTACGGAACGTTAATTCTTGTCAAATTAACAGAAACATAAATTTCTGAGAAGTATGCATCTATAGGGTGAAGATATAACTTGTGTTCACTAAATGTAATAGTTTTAAAATTTTTATTTAGATTTAAACACAATTTGAACAATAAAACAGTAAAATTAAAAGCTTTATTCTGAATAAAATTTTTCAGTTAAATCATTAGTAATATGCCATTTCTATCCATTTAAATGTCCTTTCATACTAACCATTCTGAACATAAATTTCTTACGATGAATCCAGGATAATAAGAACAAAGCGTATACTTTAATAGACAAGGATATATTTTTACTAATGAAACGTTCTTAATATAAAAACCAAGATTCGCAACACCTTAACTTTGAAACAGGAGAAAGAAATCGGCCTTTTTTTCTGGGGAAGCAGCCTATTTATGACAAAGATAAAAAAATGCAAACCGCTTGTTTTTTTAATTGATCTCAATTCTGATATGTTTGAAAGATAAATTCTTTAAAAGTAATAAAAAGTGTGTCTTTGTGCTTTTAGTCCTCCAAGGAAGTTGAAGCAAAGGCCTTTTACACGCGCTGTCAAATATTTATCGAAAACTGAAATTCTTTTTTTTTTTTTTTTAAATTTCTTTGGGCCCTTTAAGTGTTCTTCAAGCCCTCTTTTCAATCTGAAGTGCACTTTTAAAAGCTGCTAAGTGATTCTCATCGGTTTACCTCTTTCTTAAACATTTTGTATTTTACTTGACCCAAACACGATTATTTAAAAATCGCTACTATCTAAACGGAAACTGGGATATTTTTATCTTCCACATCTTTGTAATGATGTGCCTTGTGCAAACTTTCAAGCTCCATGAATCGATTTCCTACTTGCAAACACAGAAAGATCAGAAGCTGCTTTCAAAGCACCTTGAAAATCACTGAGTACTTTTTCCCTGCTGTGCTTTGTTAAACTACTCTTCGAATTGGCTTTGCTAAATTCGTTCAATGAATTTTAATCTTTCATCTACATGCTTTAAAAGCATGCAATAGATTTTTAGTAATAAAAAACTATTCATTAAAAGGTATTACGTTTCATACTTTGAATTAAAGCTTTTAAAACTAAAATTAATCTATAAATTATGTCGGCTGGGTTAAGTAAAAAGAGAACATTAATGGCAGAATATATGAAAGAAAAGAAATCTTTTTTTTTTTGTAATTTACTTGAAAATTTATCACATTTGTTTTAAATGTGAAGAAAAAATCTAGCTCTAAATTTGTTTTGTATTAAGCATTTTTTATTAACTTACTAGTTCTAGTTTTATTTGTAATGTAATTATAGCTTAGCAATACGTTGAACGTAAATAACATATATCCAAATTTATTAATTTTGTGAGAATTTATATTATTTTAGCTTTTTTAAAAAATAATTTTTGTGCCTTTGAGCAGTTTTCAGACTTTGCCCTTTTAGTTTCCTTAACTTATTTCAGTACCTCTAACTGCAATGTTTTTATATTATTTTTGGTGTGTATGTGCATGTGTGGTGAGGACGGTGTTTATATTCCATTGTTCCTTTTTTAAATTTCTCAGAAAGATTTTAAGAATGGATTTCAGTAATGACTAAAGTTTATTATCAATGAAATTTTAGCAAAACACATTCACTATTTTCATCTAATTTTCATCTGTGAGTAGTTTTGGAACTTCTGAATACTGCGCAGATGCAATTTTTCAACTTGAGTAATTACTCTTTTTCCTTTCCTGTGTGAAAGAGATAACAGCCCCCTCCCGTCGTTTGTAATGTTATGTGTTTAGTAATATGTTATTTAGATTTATAGGCATGTTTTTCATTTGAAAATAATTCTTAATATTTCAGCTAGAAACACATTTTATTGCATATCTATAACATTCCTTAATTTCAAACCAGTTAATTTGTGTATCTTATTGATTACATTTGAGTTTTAAAGTAAAAATTACTAAACACATTTGATTCATGTATAGAAAACAATGGAAAATTTTTATCTGTATGTGTTTAAGGCAAGTTTCATTTGCCTATTTAAACACGTCAAATATAACAAGTATAAATATCCTACATCCCGTATAAATATAATTTACTGAACTAGTATTTAGAGTTTGTTCCATATTGCGTTTAAACAAATTGAAAAGAAATTTGGTCACAGAATTCGAGTAACATTTACTCGAATTACTCGAACACAGTAACCACATTTAGTAAATTAAATTCTTAAAGCACTACCCGTTGTCAAATATATAAGCCGAAACTGGTTTGTTTTATCTGATTATAATAAAGCACTCGAGAGTTATTTTTCTAAGGAGAAAGTTGCTTTCTTGGAGGACTGTCTAAAGGAGACTGACTTGTATGCATATTACATAAGGATAAAATCACAAAACCGCTCATGCTGCCAGCCCGTTTGCCGGGATTTGAATACCAGACAGAATTACCAGCGTTCAACAATGTTACCACTCTGTCGCTAGTGGCTAAACGCCGAAGTAGCAGGTGTAGGTTTTCCCGGTTATGCGAACAAAATAGAAGATAACATTTTTTTTTAAGATTTCTACCTTAGAATTAATTAATTGTTATTCTATATTGAAGAAGTGTATAAACTATTCACCTCATGCACTGATAGCTAGATACAGTCAGATTTATGTTATCTTTGAAAGTCAACTATTTACAGTCTTAGTGCTTGATATATTTGCCTTTTATATTCTGCCAGGTATTTTCTAAAAAGTGAAAATAAATATGAACACAATACACATTTGCTATTTTACGTATGAATACAGAGATAGAGATAAATGTATTCTCTATCTAATTACAGCTTGAACGCCTGATATTTTATTCTTCTTATGTGTAATATATTAGAATAAGGTAAATATTTCCAAGAAAGCATACAACTTCTTTTTCTAAACGCACGCATAAGGATAAAACTTTGGCTTTCTTGGATCACAACAAATGGTTTGATTGTTTTCAAAAGACGTTTCATATCAATGCACCAGTTTATGTATTTTAACACATACGCCGAGCTGAATTTCTATCGAAAATAGACAGAGAAATATTCATGAAGCTCATGATATTATGAATTTACAAATTATTTAAATATCTGCACAAGAAAACAAAAAATAGGACAGTTAATTTTCTTTCAATTAAAAAAGAGATTAATTTAGAAAATTTTAAAGAATTTTATGCTATTTAACCAATTATTATGATTTAATCCTTTACTATAAGTTCTTCTTTCCGTAGTGTTCATCAGAAAGCAAATTAGTTAAGTATTTAAGCAAAGGGTTTGAATGAAAGAATTTCGCAGAACAGAGAAAGGGATTTTTCAGCCTCTCTTGCAGTTTATGTTCTCTCGACAACTATGCCAGCTTCTTTTCCAGTTTTAGCAAGTTTGCTATTCGAAATTAAGAGCGCGCCGTTAATTACTCGAGCCAGCTTAAGTAGACCATTTTATGTTTTCTCTGACTACGTTATTTCAGTTAAATCTTCAACTTACGTTATATAAAATACACGCAAGTGGAAGATTTTTGTCTTAGATGGTGCCTCCTATTAAATTTAAGGAATAAACGAAAAAAGTTATCTGAATCTTCGCAGGATTTTGTTATTTTGATTCAGACTAGAACGACAATTCGCTTCTCAGTCATAGTAGGTTCTGAAGGACGTTGATTTATGCTTCTACACAATCAAAACTCTACCAACGACACAGTTTCTTATCATCCATTTCTAAATTTTCTAGATAATAGTTTTAATTTTTCCACTTTTCCCCTTACTTTTGCTCTATTAACTGAATCTGTATTAATTTATTCCCAACGAAACATAATCAGTGATAATTAAAAAGTGATGCAATGTTATTTAGATCATGTGGGATATTCCTAGGAATAGTATGCATATATATAGATATATGAGGTACACTTTACATTTAAGTGACATACATTATAAGTGTGTTCTTCTTGCCCTTAACGTACTTCAGATAAATTAACGAGAAGCTTTTGCTTTAGCTGGTGATTCTAACGTGGTTTTGATTTAGGCGAACGGACTGGAAGGATAGGCGCTCTCTTAGTTTTCTTCATATAACGTACATAAGAGCTAGTTATCCCTACAAAGTGATCCACGAAGTCATTCCCTCCCTTCAGGTAAATATTGTTATAAGACCTTTTTTGAACCTAATTAAGCTAAGCCATGCCAGTAATATTTTAAACAATAATTTAAATGTGGTTCATGCAGTAAATGAAATAATGGCAATTTTGTTACTGCATATGTCAATGTCTCCAACAGTCCACACACGGGACATGTCGTCCCTCTCAATTGGAATACTGTTCCTTACTTTTAAGTTCCTACTGATGGACTGATGTCTTAAAAGGGAAGAGAACATATATTCTAACTCTGCTAAAACTTTAATAAGGTGTAGTATAGAAAGCAAAATTTTATCGCATAATTTTAAGTCACCTGAAACGTCGTCGAACTCACATTGTGAATATTATTTACTCTACTAAGTGAAAACAATTGGCTTTTTTGTTGTTTGTTTCAATTACCAATGTTTGACTTCCGATGAAGTAATGCATACTACAGAGTGGGTAGAATAGATAAATAAATATCGAAATGGCAGTCTGTGGGTTAGTGGGAATAAATGCTAGTCTGTGCAACACAAAGTCTCACACAAAAGCGAAAGTTTGCTGTGTTAAAAGCGTGATAACCATACCATAAACAACCATGTGTTATAACCCACTCTGCACTTTGAACATAGAATTAAAAAGCAAATATATTCACTTGGATTTATGTATTAAAGAACAAATTGGTTGTTTCTATCGTCTTCTATAGAAAGATATTTTTCACGCTTGTGAGAACTTTGAAATGCTACGATTTAGTAGTGTACACTTAAAACAAAATATTAGCGGTAAAATAATGGTGTGATCATTTTTCCTTACTATTCGTAGATTTTTGAACGTTATTGTACTTTGCAACTGACGGATATAAAAGATTTTGTGAGGTGGTAAGAAGGGGTAAAACTAATTTTTCTACAAAGTTGCTACAAATATCTTGCAAGAAAGCTGTCAGGAATAGAGGGATGTATTACCATCATTCATAATCACATATAAAATGGTGTCACACAATAATAGTTTCATATCATCTTGTAAAAAAATTATTCTAATCGAAACATACAGCCACTTTGACAATAACATTCATCACAGGCTCACTGTAACAACTGAAAAACTAAATTTAGCGAGTTTTCAAACATACAATGTTATAGTAAAATATTTTCGTACAGAACTATAAAATTTTTATATCTGTCCCCAGAGGGGTTACCAAGAATTTTTTCGGGGATGGAGAATGGCAGAAATGTAATCTAATTTCCCTTCAATTTTTTGCTGCTTTTAATGAGAGTTTTTTTTCTTTTTAAACCCATTTAAAGAACTGGTACCTTAGCATCATTATTTAATCAGGTCAGATTTCGAATTTTTCAAGAAATTGGATCACCTTTGAAGTGAAAAAAATGGAGCTGCAGCTCCAAAAGAGGTATGAAGTATATTGAACTTTTGAATTCAAATTTGTATATTGAACTTTATATGACCAGAAAAAATACATGATCTTTTTATGCTTCACAAAATGTTCATTCTCTTCAAAAGTCTGAACGATGTAATCCAACCGAATGCGTATTTATTCAAAAGTACACACTTTATTCAATAGTAGTAGCTTTTGTTTTGTTCTTTGCAATTCTTCCTTTATTTCATTTCAAGATATATTATAGTATTTTTTACATATTTAGAAAACGAAATTATCACACATTCTTTATCATAATGAAATTTACTAACGAGTTGGTTTTACCACACAAAATATTAACAGCATTGGGTTTGGCATGTCTGTTTCGTACTTCATCGTGAGTTGCTCTGGTATTATGTGAAATATGGATGCGATTTAAAAACTTCAATGTATTGAATAGCATTTCCGAAATTTATTCGGTGATTTCAAAACAAATTTTAAGTATTCTTGATTATGTACTAGAGTAGCATACAACTCTCTTTCAACAGATTCTAATATAAAATGGATAAATGCGTTTCGTTCTTGTCAATTGTTAACGCATAAAAGGGATCTTGAGCCTTTTTCATTGTAAAGTATTGTAAAATGCTCTTCTACGAATGTGTGGCTACCATATAAACCAATATAAAATGGAGCCTAATCGTTCTGAAAGAATTCTTTCTTTCAGTGCTCTAAGGCAAAACAGGTCCTTGTTAAATATCTACTGTTGCTCAGTATGTGAGGTTTAGAAATTTTAGAACTGTTTTTTACGTTATTATTAAACTTTCGTTATTATAAACTACCTTGATTTTTCATCTGTTAACAAAGACTATTTCGTGGCGAAATTTTTTTTTCCCATCGAATGATGCCTGGAATTTTATATTAATGATATGTTACCGCGAAGGGATTAGAAAGTGTGTTTGCAGTTTTTATTGCGTAAAATGAAAAGTATACTGCAACAGAATATTGAGGGCATTTGTAACAGTTGCATTTTATAATTATTTCACCATTTTATCGGAAGTTGGATTCACGTTAAAAATGATAATAATCGGTAATCGTAAAAGACTCTAATAATAACAGTAATAATAATCGGTAACAGTAAAAATTAAAAATGGTAATAATAGGTAATAATAATAATAAAAGACCGCTTGTTGCCCAAAACTACTATCTGGGATTTTTTGGTAATTATTGTGCTTTTATGTTTTATAGATTGCTGAAGTGAAAGATAACCCGTGACAACTTCTACAAAATCTTGCTTTGTTTTACATTGCTTGACGTGCTGGGTTTAATAACATCCCATCACTAATGAGGTCTCAGAGCAACCCTAAATTACAACATCACCTAACGATGTCTTAATTACCTTTTACGCGTCAGAGTTCGAGTGCTTAGATTTCAGAAATGCAAATGTACCTGTCAGCTGAACACGGCACTTGGCAATGGAGAGATCAATTACAGTTATATTTGCAGGGCTATAATGCAAAAATAAAGTAATACGTTTTCTCCGCGTATTCAATGCATTGGATGTTGAATAATTTCATTTATTTGTTAGAACTGGAATAATAGTTGGCCCTCCTTATCATAATTTGATCCTTTTACTTTCAGTGTACAGCGTGCAGTAAACTTTTCTGCACTATTCAAGCACTCAATGGTAGGAATCTAATTTAGACTTGTAATTAAAATAGAAGCGATGGTAAATATGATCAGAATTATGAATGAGCACTTCAAAATATGTAATTATAAAAGAGACCCAGCGTCTAATGTACACGCAACTTCAATTGAACCCTCGAGCATTAGAATTCGTAATTAAAGCTTTTGTCTGCTATTTTATAAAATATTAATTATTTCGTAAACGACGTAGATAGTTACACGTATAATTTAATGTATTTTAGAAGTTTCTGGAGCTAATGAGAAAATTCCGTGCTTCCTACAGCTATTTGGAAACCTTATACATTTTTGCCGCTATTGTAACAATCTCTGTTTTATAGTGAAGTTGTAAATTAAATAGTTTGAATAGCTGTTTAACATGCATGTATGACAGTGTATTTTATTGCTTTATTGTCTAAATTGAGAACCAAATATAATTATTTAGCTAAGTTTTATGCATCCTTTTTTATTTATTTATTTTTGTAATTTAAAATTGTCAAAAGCCATGAAAAGAAATAATTTATTATTAAACTTAAGAAGGTGGTTACACATTTTTAGAACGATTCGGATAACCAACTGAAAGAAAGGCAAATATTGTAATATAAAATTTCTGGCAACTGCTTATAATGTGAAACAAGGAGTATCGCCTGTTACTTTTAAATTTATTCTTTCAAAATGTCGCATATAAAAAAGCTGCGGGTTGAAAGATATATTTTTGAGGTTTCCGATGAGAAATAATCATATTTCGTAATTTAAAAAAATTATAAAATGCATGATATTAAAATTTTTAACTATAAAATAATCAACACTGTATTAATGCGAAAGGGAAAAATCGTCTGTAATTCCTTCCACATGGAAAGAAAGCTCCAAACGAATACCCGAAAGAAGTAGGTAATGTTTCTAAAGTTAAATGTTTGGTCATAAGAGAAAATTCTCTGATGTAGCTATCTGTAGCAATAATAAATAAAACAATATTCAAGATTCGTAAGTTATGAGAGCAAAAAACATAATGTTCAGCAGCTTTTGCCCTGGCATGAGGCTCAACGCAGAACAGTTTGCAGAGCCCCGTATGAAAACTATTTACTAGGAGATAAATGGAAAATTCAATATAACCCTTGATGAAGCATGGGGTTTAACTAAATGACAACAACAGCAACAACCGCAAAAAGAGAGGTGGGCCGATCTACTGTGGAAAGCGAAGAGAACGAAATGTTCACATCTGATTCCGTCAATGCAAAGAAAGTTATAATAAGGGGTTTATGATTGTCAAAGGATTCTCTTACAATGGTAAAATAAAAACAAGAACAGTGTAAAATAATCTTAAAATCAACTCAACGTGCTGTGCAAGAGAAAGATAATTCGTTCTCTTATTCAATACGTAAAGCATATGTTATTGTTGTTATGACTCATCTCACTTGTCTAACAGAAACGTCAGAACAAACCCACGAAATGCATCGTGGCCCAGAGTGCAAGACTATGCCTTTCGTTGGCATGAGTTTCGAGCACCATACAGGTGATAATACCAATTAGCTTAATTCAGGCCCCAATTTTGATGAAGAGCACTTAGGGGTGACTGACCCGATGGTCTCCCACCCTCTTCCCCAATCACCAACCTCTAGAGAGGACTTTCGACATATTTAGAGTGCCCTCATGCCGCACAGACACTCTACATTTACAAAAATCCGTGCCTTCTCCGGGATTTGAGACCGGGCCCTTCGCTACGGCAGTCAGGATCACTAACCATTATCCCGTTCGGTGGAGTAAAGGGTATTTATTTATTTATATATCTGATTAGCTCGTGACTAAAATTAGTGAAAGTAAGAATAAATAATTAGAAAAAAAAGATTATCTTATCCTCAAACTGCATGCGTATTTTGAATTCAAGAATTTTAAAATAACTTATGAAGCAAAGAAAAATGCGATGCCTGAGTCCAAGATATAGGAGTTTATCAGTTCATCGAATTATTTGATAATTATTGAAGAGTCGTGTTACTAAATGGCTTTTTTGTAAAGCAATATTCCTGGCGGAATTATAGATCCTTTGTATTTCTATTATTATTATTATACTATCACATTTTATCATATTGTATATAACGGCAAAGTAACTGAAACTTACATTAATTTAAATAATTCAGTTTGATCATGTTGTAGGTTTTTTGAGACAGGAAATCTGAAAAACGGGCAATGTCTGCTCCGGGATTCTAATTCTTGACCTCCCAGTGTTAGCCGGATGTGCTTCTAATTGCGCTACGAAAGCATTCGTTAAGGAAGGAGAAAATACATTACAGTGTAACTGCAAGATCGGGGTTACTGTACATTTTGGCTTGAATTTCCGAAAGATAAAGTTTCTGCTTGAAAATTTTCAAGAGTTCATCCAATCGCTTCCAATTCTTTCCAAAAAAAAATTAATTAATTAAATTAAATTAAATAAACAGTGGTGTTATTTCCATGCAAATGTTCTCTCTCGATTTATGTTTTTAAGATGGTCTTTAAAAAACATTATTCGCACACGTTGTGTTTGCTATGTTATACGGTAATGGTAAACAGTTATTGCCTCGAATTCGAGTAAACTTAACTGCAAGAATTATTCCTAAATCCTGAAATTTTAGTGCAAAGCTCATATTTAAATGCGATCATTCAACATAGAATTTGCAAGAAAGTTCAATAGAGAGGATTCCGAGAAATTTGGCCTCTAGGAAAAATATAAACGGAAATCAGTAGTTGTTTTTATCGTTTCTTACTTAATCTGTCATATGAAATACATTGCCTAAAACAATTCACAACCTTTTCCTTGAATCTACCTCTTTTTATACCTCTTAGTGTATTCTTTATAATATAAACTATACAAAATAACCATAACACAAATAATTGCGTATAATAAGTTTAAAGAAGACAATTGAATTAAGAATATGAATGCTTGAAAAAAAGAGTTTATTAGATTTATGTTTTATTATTTCTTGTATTATTAATTATTATTTTTGTATTATTAATATTTTGTTTATTTTATAAATACAAACAAGTTTTAGGAAACAAAATCACTTATTTCACGGAAGTTCAAATTTAATTAGTGATGAGTGCGCTTCATGATTGATACAATTTTTTAATATTTGGCTTAAAATAATTTGAATTTAATTCTTTGGTCACCTTTACACCTTCAAAAATTTTAAACATGTTTCCCGTTTACCTCAGTAAATTATGAACTTGTTTAAAGCTTGCTTCTAGTATAAGGTAAAACGAGGGAAAAGTCAATAATTTTAGCTCCGTAAGAACTTTTTATTTTGTGATATTTTTCTCAGATGGCTTTTAAATTCCAAAAATAAACATACCCACGTGTTTTGAAAAAGACTAGACTTTGTAGTATAGATAGGACTTTGTAGTTCATAGGAAGAAGAGTATCATATCGTTGGGTGTAGTTTCGAGTGTTGGAGAAGATATGATTGTTTATAATTATTTATTCGCCTTTCTATTGTTGTTGTTGTCATGTCTTTTCAAATAGTGCCATTGGCGAAAATGACAGCCTTGCAATGGGCAAAATATTACCATCGTATAGGTTCGAAATTTTAAGCAAAATCCTAACTTTTAACTATACAGCAACGATGACTAGACAGTTAATAATGTGTTAAGTTGTCAATTCTGTGTCCGGGCAGTTGTCACACATTTTCTAGGTTTTCTATCGTCTCTGTCAATTTTCAATCCTTTGTGTTGGCCAGCTCTAAGCCTGATAATGGTTTTAAATAGTCCTTTCGATATGTATTTGGCCATGGCATTTGCATCCGAGAGTGTGACATTTACGTTTTCATTTTTGTTGAGATTTCAAGTAATTTTCTATTACACTTCCGTTATAGAATCAGACATTAATGACAAAGTGTATAATTCTGAATATATTTCAAATAATAAAGCGCTACAAACACGGGAAATTCCAACATCTGTAATTTTTCTGCTCTTAAGAATGTATTTGCATAACCTTTGAACCCGAATATTTCTAAGCATAACTGTAACTTTTATAAATACGGACCCAGATCACTTAAGAAACAAGCTGGTTGTATTTAACTTTCCTAAATTTATACTTGTTTTAAAGGCACTACCATCCTGTAATTTAGACTTGACTAGAAACTATTAAGTGAGCTAACAAAAAATGCATACTCACGATACGTATCATCATATTTTATATTACCACTTTCTGCTTGCAGCAAAATGTCTGACATACATTTTCAGATACAAATCTGTAAGTGGAAAGTAAGTAAGCCACTTACAGACTATTGATCTGCAAGTGGCTTTATATTTTAAAAGTCTAACCTGATATTAGGAAACCGTGTTTGTATTAATAAAAATCGATTAAAGTATAAAAATATAATATTTTATGCCTGGTTAATCCTACCTAAGCTGATATTATTCAATTACATTTACCAAGAGGCATTATTATCAAGAGGCAAGACATGCATCTTTTCAAAGAAACAGAGTAGACGCCGTTTGATTTGATCGTAGTTTATGTTATCATTCGGATATTGTTATCGAATTGGGCCGCAGAAGGCATGGCTCTAAGTGTCCGTTCCTTTATAGGAGACAAAAGTGGCCCACATATTAGGTGTCTCCGTAATCACTTCTGCCCTTAGTAGTGTGCCCAAGCCGAAGTCATTAAAAAAAATGTTACCGAAATCCCGCCCTTTTGTAAACAGAAATATGGCAAAGGCATCGGTTACTATGATCATCAATTCTATTAATATTATCAAACTGTTAGAGAATAAAATTTTTAAACTCAAAAAAAGAAAAGTCGACAAATTCAAGATAATGTCAAAAACTAAGGATAAAATGCATTATAAAATCTTCCAAGTTACACAGAAATTTCGCCAAAAGAGGGATTATGTCGCCAAAAACTTGATTTAAATTTTACTCAAAAGTTTAAAACTGAAAAAAAGAAAAAAAAAAACATAGTTTGTCGATTTTCAATAACTCTATCGATACTGTTGGTGCCTTTTTTTCAGGAGAGAAAACAAATACCTTCAGAATTTTTTTCCCTCAAAAAATCTACATCTTTGAAAACATCTATGCCAAACTAAGGCTGGTTCTTTACCTTATTTTAAACTTTGCATTGTTAAGTTCTTTTACAACCAGAAATGCGTTCTGAGTTACAGCATCGATAAAATAAATTTCAGAAATACCATGAACCGTTCACAAATTAATTTTTGCATTACAGACATTATTACGAGTTTTTAAGTAAACCTTTGCCTTTTCTTATTTAAAATGTCGTGAGAGTGCCTATTTATATGTTTCAACTTATATTAAATCAGTTTAATTTCATAACTATTTTTTCATGACTAAGGATATTTTTATTGTTCTTTACTGTTTCAAAATAGCCGTAGACATACGTAGTCATGTAAAACAGTGCCTGTTGCATAAAAATCTGCTTAAGCCTAAGTTTCATTATTTTTTACAAATCTAGCTACATTCTTTGCTTCCGGCTCCTTTTCTAAACTTTGCACATGTTAGAGATGATTTTAAAAAGATTTAAAAAATGACTTCGTCAGCAAACTTTCTTGCAATAGTTTCGTTAAATCTAAAGGAAGATGCGAGTTACTCTTAAAATTGCCTTCGCATTCTAAAATATTTTTCAATTTTCCGATATTGCCTTTGGCCTCTAAAGCGGTAAAAAGTTACGCAATGCATAAAAGAGAACTATCGCATCTTAATTACTCAGACAAAGCCCAGCTTAAGTGCTGACTCGGAGAACAAGTTCTGTAGAAAAAGTGAATGAGGTTGTTCTCTAGCCTGAGTACTCGCATCGCTGGGAATATTTGAAATTAGATTTTGCTTTGTTCGCAGGAATGAATACACCACTTCAGTCTGGAGAAGCAACTTAATTGCATCTTTCTCCATTTGGCTGCTTATTGGATCGAAACGAACTTTTATATCTTAGGCTTCATTCGAGATATATTTGTTACGATGATTTAATATTTTTCTTTTTTTCTTTTTTTAATTGTATTACTGAGAGTGGGTATGTGTGAAATTTAAATTTCTGCTGAATATTAAGACACTGGAAATTTGTCCGTGCACATTATCTTTACTTTTTTTAACGAAATCAACCTTATGCACATGCCTTTTTTCTTTTCTTTCTTTTTTTTTTGGTAATGGACGCAAAGATAAAATTTAATTATCAAATTTTAATTATTAAATTATCAAATTATTCCTTCATTATTAAAACAATAATTTCCGTATCATACGAATACATGAAAAAAATAAAAGTCAGAATTACTTTATTTGCTTAGCTTCCGTACACTTATTTCAAAGAATCGAAGAAACTAAAGAGAAAGGTTATAATCGAAAATTAAGGAGAGTTCCAGATTGGATATTATTTTTGTCCAATTAAACATTTGTAATCTAAAACGAATTTTAAGATATATAAGGTATTTTCTCCTTTCTTAACGCGCGCCTTCCTGGTGTAATTGGAAAGCAATTTGGTTAACAATCGGAGGGTCAGGAGTTCGAGTCCCGTGAGGGCATAGGAAGCTGTCTCACAGTTCTTAACTGAGAAAATTCTAAAAGACTCTATAAGTGGCGCTCAAACAGGAACAGAAGTGATGGATGATAATTCGTAACTACCAAGATTTAAAGCTTAACTCCGCTCCTTTCCAGTCATTCTTGGGGAAGTATGTAAGATATTTTCGGAACTTACGTATTAACGCAACCACGTTGGCATAACTTGACAATTCTATACAGATATAAAGGTAAAACTTACTTATCGGTTGGAAGTTGGTGGTTCTAGAACATTGTTACACTCCTCGCCAAATCTTTCTGTAATTGTTTTGAGCTGCCGTTCTTCTCCCGTACACAGCGATCTGTTTTCACTTAATAAACGTTAGAGAATTAATTGCACAGACTCAGCATCGCTCAAACTTTAGTAGTACCTGCTGTCTACGAAATGCATCTCATTGTTTCCTCTACTCCGATATTTTACTGAAATATTGTATTTCTGCACAAATTTTACTGTAGTTTTTTTGTTCTTTTTGTCATTGTTTGCAAAGTCGACAACCACATAGTTTCAAATTAGACTTTGAAACAAAAGAAACTCAATTTGCCTGTGGAAACAGTTGAAATTCGAAATGAAAAAAAAAAAAAAACATACGAAAATGTCATCATTGGACTGAAGAACTATTATGAGCATGGTTGCTCGAAGAATGGTTACGCACACGGAGTGTAGAACATTTTGAAAACTTGGCGATTAGATGTTTGTGATAATACGTAAGTATCGTATTTTCTCCTTCCTTGCTGAAGGTTCGAATCTCGGAGAACGGGCTGGCTGCATGGGTGTTTTCGAGCTTTTTCTCATGTGTAACATGTATACGATTCAGTTCCCCTTACTGAAGTCTCCATGAAGGCATCCCTCGTCTTAGGCAGATAGCCACTAATTACTTTGCCATAATCAAATAAACCAAACCAAATTCCCTTCTTTCTGCTTGTTTTTGTTATATAACTGGAAAGCATATTTGTGCTTGCAATCTTAAGGACAGAAGTTCCAGCCCCCCTGTGAAGGAAAAATAGACTGCCTCGCCTTTCCTAACTCCAAAAAATGTTAAAAGGTTGGACAGCTGACGAATCTACATATCGTTTTAATTTTGACCAAAATACAGCTCTATTCAACTTTTTTTTTATTTTTATTTATTTACTTATCTATTTATTTTTATGTAAATTATCTGTTTTCATACAGAGATTTATCTTCGTATAAAATTTGAAAATCATTTTTTCTCCCTAAACAGGTACTTTAACAAAATAATCTCTTTTCAACAATGATTTCAAACATTGTTAAGGTCATCGATTCTTCGTTAAAAGGAAAAGGAAAATAATCTTAAGCTAAATCTTGAGTTAGCAGTAAGCTAAATCTTGGGTTAGCATTTATGTTAATCAAAAGGCTATATATATATATTTTAAAAAAGTATCGAAGTGAAATTTAAATTTTCGCATTTTTAGCTAAAGGTCTTGAAATTCTCTTGAATAAAAACAAATCTTTCAGCTAGATTTCGGAGATGGCTTAAAATCTGGAACAAAATTGGATTTCGATATTAGATTCAATCATTTAAATTGTAGGTGCATTAAAATTAAAAACCACGAAATCTTCTTAATTTGGTTTTCTTCATGCTTCCCTGTACGTAAAAAAACGGTTAACTGGCTTTGGTTCCTCAAACTGACTAAAATGCTCACTTACTAATGTTTACCTTCTGTTTTCTAAGTTTTCAATAAATTTTCAATAAATGATTTAGATTCTCCGAAAATGCATATATAGCTTTTTTTTAGTTAAACACGGATTTAAGTTGAATTTTACCTACGCAAGATCACATGTGCCTTCCCATAAATTTTGACGCTGCACCAAACTAGCATTCCATTTCATTTTCTTTCAATACTGTTCTTTGGTATAGTTACAAATTTTGTTCTCCTGATGAGGAGGGACCTGTAGCTGCCCTCGAAACCGATTGAGTGTTTTTAGTAAATATACGCCAAATACAAGGTTGTTTCAGCGAATCTGATTGTCACATTTCTCTTCTATTGTAATAGTTACAAATGCTTAAAAGAGACAGATGCACCTTAAATAAAACATGTGTGAATGGGAAGGCTGCTACATATTCAAATCATTCCTTCTTTTCTGCTATATTACACTACGCTGAAATTATATGCGCGAAAGTAAAAGTTTAATAGTCCCTGTTTGATTAACTTCTTATGATTCATATACATGCCGTAACCAACCGTTCGAAAAATATTTAACTGTCTAAAGTATTCAACTGTTTCATTTACTTTAATTATGTCTTACAAAATCTTCTTAATAAAATTATTTCTAATCTTTTTCATGAAATTTATAAGTGTGGAGAAAGTGATTTTGGGTTTACATTTTTACAAATGTATTCCTTCTCTCAATCTGACCAGGTCATAGTAACACTTGGGCCCAAAATACTTGAGTCGATTATGCTGCGTATTCCGTTGTCTTTTTTCTTATCTTTGAATTAAAAGTAGAAAGTGAATTTAGTGTTAAACAAATTTATGTTTGATACGCATATTTTGAGAAAAATATACCTTATTCTCTTTATAGGTATAAGCAATTATAATAATATATAGTTAATAAATTCTCTGAATAGCATAGTTATAAATTTTATTATTAAATATGTATATTCTTTATTTATTATTTAAATATATGTATTTTAATCTCTATTACAGTTATTTAAATTATACTTCATTATAATTTATCATTCGGTGTTTATTATAAATTTTAAAATAAACATTGATTTATATCTAAGATTTCTCCAATAACATACAATTATTCGTTCTAAGATTTAATTTAAGAGCATTTTTGCATCACTAATAATTGAATGGTTTTATTACTTGGTAATGTTACAGAAATACTTCAAAATATAATTAAAAACATTTTGACACATTTCTATTCGCTAATTGAAGAGTTTCCCATTATTACTCACAGAGAATTTTCTAATCTACTTAAAATTGTATTTATAAGTGTACTTCTATTGACATTTGCATCTGTTTTAAGAACAGCTATTCGAATTCACTGAAAACTGTTTCTGTTAATGCAGGCTCAAAAATGATTTCAATTAGAAGTACTTGCTTAAAACTTGTAAATTAGAAATTCCTAAAATAAGCATTTACTGTTCCGTGTACACCTCAGAGGTAACTCGAACTATTTATTTTAGAGCCTTACTATACCTTATTAACTTAATCAAGTTGACTTAAAAAGTTAGCTAAAGTCATATGCGTTGTACTTAACTTTAGTAAAATTCTTTTCCTCTTTCACATTTCTAGTTTATTTACTGTTTTCTCTCCTTCCAATGAGAGCTTAAGGTTACGAACGTTTCTTCTTTTTTTAACTTTTAGCAGAAAAGTAGCTCCTTAGTATTACCATGTTCAAATGTAACTGGTAAGCACTAAATTCTGGCTGCTAGTTCTCGAATATTTATTGTTTTTTGTCGTTTCAGTATAAGCTTGAGGTGCAGAATGTTCCTCTTTTCTTTAGTGTTATCATTTTGTTTAGTACTGACGAAACGAAGTACTGACGGAGTAGTTCACCCTTTAAAATTGCTTTGTTCAGATTTAAGTGTTAAGCATTAAACTTTGTTAATTAATTAAAGAATATGTACTGCTTTCTGTCATTCGAATGTAAGCTCGAAGTGCAAAATGTTTCTCCTTTCTTCAATTTTGTCACTTTGTTTGATACAAACGATAATCAGGTCCATTAGCCCCGCAGGCTTACCTTGTTCGGACATAATTGTTAAGCATTTAACTGTGTTGATTAATTCTAGAATATTTACTGTTTTCTGTCTTTCGAATGAAAACTTGAGGTGCAGAATGTTCCTTATTTCCTTCAGCTTTGTCTTAAACAACTGTAGCTTTCATAAATAAATAAACAAAAACAGAATGAATTTTTTTTTGATAATTTTAGCATTGTAAGCAAAATAATTATATCTACATAATGGGTTATTTTTAGTTAAACCTTTCAACGATCTTCAACGACGTTCTGTTATGAAATTCAATATGATTCCTTAAACATAAAAATTGACAAATCATATTTAATAAAATTCCACATACACATAATCTTTTGAGTATACTGATTTGTCTGTGAAACATATTTTCGCACCAGCATAAATTTTCTAGGTGGTACATCTAAAAATATTACAAATTTTAAAAGAACGTGTTTCAAATTTTCACAGTTTCAGACAATTTCCTTTGATACATTTTAATCTTTAACAGATATTTATTCATATAATCATTTTTAAACTTCCTGTATATGTCATATAGAATAGCTGAATGATCTCTACTCATGCGATTAATCCGTTAAATTTTAAAACGAAAAATGTCCTTTTACAGTTAGTTTTTTTTTTGCATATCTTTTTTCTGGAAACTTCACTATTTTGGGTTTATTTATATCAAACAGAAATCTAAGATACTCCTTTTTTGTGAAACGTATTTCGACATAACGATAGTGAGAATAGGAAAATAAGTTTTATTCTTTCCTTTATTCACAAATGATTTCAAGGATAAATTTAGTTAAGTTCTTTCTTTTCTACCTCGTATGCATGTGGAAATTGTCGAATTTAACTGTAGTCGACTCAGAAAGTTTAAATTGGGAAATTGAACTGTAATTGCACCTCATGGAAAAACTTAAATCACATTTATTATAATATATAGCAAAGAAAGTTCATAATTTCAGGACACATACTCACGTAATGCTTTATAGAAACATTTAAAAGCATAACATGTAGAGACATTAGGTTATTTCGGAGCTGGAGACATGAAAAATGAGCAAAGCCTTCGCCGGGAATCGAACCACGGATCTCTGAAATACCGGCTCAGTGTGCTGACCATTACACCACGAAGGCACGCTAAGAATGTGAGAGATATACCTTATAAACTGTTGTAAGTGAATCTGAGTATGGTTGCCTCTATTTTATTATTCATTTTACAATTAGGCATGTAAAATAATATGCTCTAAAATTTTGCCCATATTCGAAAGCCAAATTGAGAATATTTTTATTAATGATTACATATTAAAAAATCTGATGTCTACAACACATGACTTCCTTGTACGGAACATTAAATTATACGGATTTTTTCTTGCATTTTATTTAAACTTATTGGATTGAATTAAATCTACTTCGTCGATAGCGCATAAACCACAATAGAATAAACGCACTCTTTAAAATTCACTATATTTGTTTAACATAACGACACTCTGGCGCTAGGTTCACTTAACAGCGTTACATCTCATTCATTTTATAACTCAGATTGCACAAAAGTTATATATATCATCTGAAGAATTATCTAATCTTTGTCACATCATTTATTCAAATATTATAATAAATCTGAAACGATGTATAAAACAAATTAAGCAAACAAACAAACAAAAAAAGAAACAGTTTTCCACAGATGATTCAGGATTTCTCATTCAATGATTTCAGCTCTCACTTCGCGACAGGGCAAAAATACACATAAAATATCTATATTAAAAATTACGAAGTAAATCTTTCTTCTTTTACTTCGTGCAAGGAAGTAAAAAGGGTGGACAGTAGATTTCTTCTGAAAAACCTTGTAGACTGTTTTAATTTCTCTTCAAATTTTTCGTAATTAACATTAAAAATATGTATTCCTTCTCAAAAACACTTAGCTTTTATGCTGTTGTAGATTGAAAAACTCAGAAATATTTTATTTTCTCTTTAGTAACGAGACTAAGGCAAGAAGAAGCACGTGTAATATTGGATCCTAAGAAATAAATCTAAAAGGTTACAGGTTGCATAACTGAAGTTCTGTATATATATATATATATATATATATATATATATATTGATAGAAATTGTTATTGTTTATCAGAGGAAAGAAGAAGAATTGTAATATCATTTCGAAAAGGCCTCCTACCTAAAAAGCCTTTTCCGTAAATTCAATTTATTGAAGAGACAATATCTGCTAAACCTTTGCCAAATAAAAGCAGGTAGAAACAGATGAATTCGAATACTTTATTTCAAACCCAATCCAATTCACGTAACCAATACTTGCTATACAATGAAACATCTAACACATACTCTGCTTTTCTTCACAAAATATCGGAAGCATATAAACAAAATGAAAGCGAAGTATGGGAAAGGGAATCAAAAGTAAGGCAATGAAAAGTTGCGGAATTATTAGTTGAAGAAAAAAATAAAAACCTTACTTTGTCTCTTTTCTTCTTTTTTATAGTGATAATTTTATTTTAAGATTTCTATACTGTAGAAAATTAAATTTTAGGGCAGTTAAAATAGAACCTAAAGTAACCTAAAGTTAATATTGTAGTGAAATGGACTACGTAGAATATAGTTTCTTTTCTTATTGTATACGTGTATACTTTTTTTTTTATATTTAGCATTTGTAACCCCAGATTTTGGAAACTTAGAAACGTATTCATTAATGAAGCGCAATACAGACTTGAATTAAATCTAGCTCGTATACAAAAAAGTGTTTACAGTTCTGCAATTTTAAAAGTTACAATATTTGAATTTTTTTTAACAACGAAAATAAAGGTATCTTTTATGAAACAAATGTCTGAAATCATTAGGACACAATACATGATGGAACATATAGTGAAATATCTACAAATCGTTTAATCCCATCTTTGTGATAGATATTGTAAGTATATATCTTTGCTTTGATAATATCAGTTGCTGAGTTTATAAAATTCAGTACAGGTAGTTTTACACTGCTACTTGTACCAAGAACAGGCTATGTGTGTGGGTTCTTCTGTGATTTTGCCACCTGTATTTTTAATATTTTTCTTAAATTATTTCCCAAATTGAATTGTAACTTTAGCAAATAATACTCTCGCAGTTGAGGAAATTATTAAAATGAAGCTCTGTAAATATTTCAAGCTATGTTTAACTGTTAAAATTTAACACTAATTCCTGATAATAATCAAACATTAGATTTTTGAAACCGTATAACGTTCTATGAAACCTCTAATTTAAATACTAAAAACTTAAAAACAATGCGTATATAAATTATCCGAAAATATACGTGGAGTTGATTTAATTCGAAATATACCATATAATCGGTTTTAAACCATTTTAACTACGGAAGTGAAATGACTATCATTTGTCAGTTAGTCTCCTCATATTATAAAACGATTTAATATAATGAAATGATGATATCCTACAGAAATACTTTAAACCGATTCATCATTAGAATGCGTTTTACATCACAATTTAATTAGACATTCACGCTAAATTAATACCGCATATAGCTAGTATGAGTGCATAATTGAATTCATAATGCCGAAATTCTATGTATTGATTTATCAAGACAATAGCTAATTAAACTAGAATTTGATTTACAATAGAGTGGAACAACATAATAAGTTACTTATGACTCTATATTTACGTATTTGAATATTTAGTATTTAGCTTTGCACTGCACGGCAGTTTTATGACAAGTTTGCATATCTCGAAGTTAAAATTTACGCTTATAAAAATAATCAGAAATGGGCTGTACATCCGTATAACTCTTTTAATATCCGTAATGACTAGAAAGCGTTTTGCAATTTCAGTGATAGATAATAAATATACAGTTTAAAAGCCAACCAGTCTAATAACCAGTAAGTAATGTAAATTAAATTAAAATTTAGGAAAAATTTCTACTTGAACTGCTCACTAATTCTCTGGCTTAGGCACAGAAATTCCTGAGAATCTAGTGACACATTTAACATTTACGTTCTCTTCAATACAAATATGCAAAATAATCAAATTTACGTATTTTTTCAGAGGGTTAGGGATTAACTATAAGCTTTGATTCGGTTTGAAGACCGTGTGTATGTTAACTAATTAGTTTTGAAATGAAGAACAATTTTTTGGAATTTTTCAAATGAACTTACGGCATACTACGCATTCATAGGAATGGGTCTGAATTCTACCCATTCCTACCCGACGAATTACTTACTTATATATAAATTTGTATCAGAATTTATGTTATTATGTGTAGCATTCTAAACTTAAAAAATTTTATTTATTTATATTAATCAATGGCACGCTCCTGTAATTAAGTTTTCACGTAGACAGCAAGTCCTTGTTTTCATATTCAAGAGCTTTTGATAAAATGTTTTATTTTTAAAACGTATATAATTCCTCTGTTAGAGCTGGGAATTTTTCCGTTATAGTTGATGCTTTCATAAGGTCAATTTATAAGCTAAATAAGTAAACAAGGAAACCATAAATTATTTTCTTATGATCTCAGTAAAGCTCAAACAAGTTAAATTTACATCAACGTTTGTTTGCGAAGTTGATCCTTAACGGCAACATATTTTTTAACGAAATTTTAAAGAATTTTCGCCTTCCTTACCGCGTTCCTTCCTGTTGTAATTGGAAGTACATCCTTTTGGCAATCAGGTAGCCTGGAGGTCAAATCTCTGGCGAACTCATCTGTAATTCTTCTTGTCTTCTGGTTTCAAAAAGAATTTTAAAGGCTATGTAAATCATTTGTAGAATTATTAGACTTATGTAAGAAAAAGGAAAGAAAAAATCTGAAAAAAAAACTTCAATTATATTTTAAATGAACGAAACATATTTCACATTAATATGATATCCTTCATTCTAATATTCACGTCTTCTATGTGATATTGGAATTTTGACATAGCAGCCTGATGCAAAATTTTAATTTCTGTCTTGAATGCTGCTTTTCTGCATAGTCTTTGTACACAGTCCAGTCACATTAATGTGACCACCACGTACTTTCCATGTCAGAGTTAAATAACCAATCACAGAAGGCAGGTGGCAGCACAGTGCAGTTGAGCGTATATAAAGGGTGTGTGAGGGCTTCGGAAAACATTTCAATCGTTGGCGTAATGCAGAAACGAAGCGATTTATCCGACTTCCAAAAGGGCATGATCATTGGCTTTCGGGCCAAGGGTGGAAGCATTTCCGAAACGGCTGAGTTTGTGAACTGTTCGCGTGCCGCCGTGGTAAAAGTGTACCGTGCATGGCAAAATGGGACTGTCCAAAATCAGCGACGTGGCAAATGTGGTGCACTACGGGCCATAGATGACAGAGGCGAACGACGGTTGCGGAGATGCGTTCGGGCAGATAGACGGGCTACCGTTGAGCAACTGACCACCAAAATGAACCAAGGGGCTACCAAAAGTGTCTCCCAAAGTACTATTCAGCGAACATTGCTGCGTCTGGGCCTCCGAAGCAGACGCCTGGTTCGTGCACCTATGCTGACTGCTGTTCATCGACGGCGAAGGCTAGAATTTGCACGCCAGTACAGCAGCTGGACGTCCACTGAGTGGCGACAGGTTGCGTTTTCGGATGAATCGCGTTTTATGCTCCATCGGACAGATGGACGTTGGCGTATAAGGCGTGAAACCTCTGAAAGGAACCACCCTGCAACCATTGCCGGAACGGTCCAAGCTGGAGGCGGGAGCATTATGGTCTGGGGAATGTTTTCCTGGCATTCTCTAGGTTCACTGATCATTGTGGAAGGCACAATGGATCAATACAAGTACGCATCTGTCCTTGCGGACCATGTTCACCCCTACATGCGCATTGTTTTTCCTCAGGATGATGGCATCTTCCAGCAGGACAATGCGAGGTGCCATACAGCTGCCAGTGTACGTGCGTGGTTTGAAGAGCACCAGGATGGTTTTATGTCCTCCCTTGGCCAGCAAACTCACCTGACTTAAACTCAATCGAGCATCTGTGGGACCATCTCGATCGAGTTGTTCGCGCCATGGATCCTCAACCGCGTAATCTAGCGCAGCTGGCCACGGCATTAGAGTCGGCATGGCTCAACATACCAGAGAACACCTTCAGGGACCTATGTGAGTCTCTTCCTGCACGTCTCGCAGCAGTCCGCTCTGCGAAAGGTGGTTATTCTGGCTTTTGACAGATGGTCACATTAATGTGACTGGACTGTGTATTTTCTGTTGCCTGTTTTATTTTAACAAAGACTAATACCTATCAGAAGTACTTTGTACTGAATTATTCATAGGAGATTTTCTGAAATAAAATAATTTTATTTAAGTGAAATTGAAGTCTTATGAAAACTATGTAGGGAACTGCATATAGTGTTTTAAAATACAAATATCTTGTCCTTTACATATAAGCGATGATTAAACATATAATCAAAACAGAATAAACGGAGATTACTTATTTTCCTTTTATTTCCTGTCGAAAATTCACAGTTGGAGTATTAATGGTCGCATAGGCCATCTGAATAAATAGGCAGAAGAAGAACGAAAAATTTTGTTACATATGAAGCACAAGAATGATTTCATATGAGGAAGAAAATTTCATTGCATTTCAAAACAATAATAAATTTTACAGATGAAGAAAATAATAAAAGGCATTCAAGCAGAACTGAAAGAGTCGTCTCAATTCAGGAATGCTCAGGAATATTTTAATAAAGATATGGGATCATTGATTCTAGTTTAAAACAGCAGAATCACGTGCAACTGTAGAACTAGAACTTCCGATTTCAAACGATGTAATCGAATTGCTAATGCTTCTTTAAAAAAAACATTGTAACCCATGAGCACTTGAATTTGACAAAACTTCGCTGGATTAACTAACTCTGTCTCTAGTTTTTCTCTAGCCAAAGAAGTGTGAATAGACTGGCAATGGTATGAAATTGTTAAAAACGAAATGAGGTTCTCAGAATTGCGTTTTTTAGAATCTTTCAAGTTTCTAAATCTGGAAAACATTATCTGACATGAATAAAATGCACACTTAAATTGACATGAATAAAATGCAAAGTTTAATATATAAAAGTCCTGCTTGAAATATTTACACATTTCTAATGCATAGCTGTATGAAACTGTAAATAATATATAACAATTTCCATCTGTTGCTCACAAAACATATAATACGTAATATACTAAAATATGCACAGAATATCTATAACGTGAAATAAAAAAACCAAAAATAATAAATGACAGCTAGTACACAATATAGGTACTTCTTGTTCAAAACGTTTTCCTTAGTGAGGAATTTGTTCAGCAAATGATATTGTTTGTGACAATCCTTTTATATTCGCTATAGGAGTTTTAATCAATACACCTACAAATGTATCTCGTGTATCTCGTAAGACTTTAAGAAGTCTCAAGAAATCCCTTCAAATTAAGATGAAGGAAGGTTGTGAACAAAATGTCGTCATTCCAGTCACGTACTATGTTCATATGCTATTGCGATTCGGCCAGTTACCTCTCTGCTAGCAGTGACAGTGAGTGTACGATAAGTTCAGATTGTTCTGTTTATAAAACGCTCTTAGCACCCAAATAAAAGCAATCTGACGAAGGTATTGTTCATTTTTCATGTCTCCTAATTCAAAGTAACCTAATGACTCTACAACATTAATAATGGTATCTAACTACCACTTCCATCCTCTTCCAACGAAGGACTCGGAGCTGGATTGCTTTTTTTCTTCGGCATGATCAGCGGACTGTAGAAGCTTCAAGAGCGTAGGTTGCTAATAGAACAACATGAACTTAACGTACACTCACTCTCAATGCTAGTAGAGAGGTAACTGGAAGATCGCAATTCCCTCGCGGGACTTGAACCTGGACCTTTTGAATATGCTCTGAGTGTGCTACCGTTACATCCCGAAGACATGCTGAAAAGAGAGAGAAAATACCTTATAATGTGATTAAAAGATTTAAATATAATAAAAGCTAAGATACTTAACAAATAAAAATTAATGGGTGTATAGTACGAGCTGGTTTATCCAGCCAAGTTTACCTAATGGGTTAAAGTTGCATAACTTCATCTGCAGATGCTCAATGAAAATGAAACTTATGTGCTTTAACGGTTAAAATATGCTAACTAAACGGAAAGTCGCAATCAAGAAATAATTCCAGAATTAAATTGTTACGTTCAAGACTAAGCCACATTTCAAACTTTAAAAAACCTAACATAAAGAAGACATGTAAAATTTAGCTAAGACTGGCTTCTGATCCTTTAAACCTACTGCTTTTTTAAAAAATTTGAAAGAAGAAGTGCTGAAGAAGGGCATAGGCATACAAAACTAATCATTGATATTGTAAATGATAGTAAACTAACACTTTATTTTTGTCATTCATTATGATGTTTGATTCTATGGTTTCGATATATGCAGTTAAATGAGGGATTAATTCATACTATTAATCAAGATTTATCTCTGATTTATCATACATAATACAAATTAGATATAACATCATGTACAGCAAAGTGCAAATAATTCAAACAAATGCCAACACATGGAAACAAATAAACAAAAAAATTTCATAAATTACATTTTCGTTTATAAAGACAAACATTTTTAGAGTGCAGAATCATTACTTTTTAATCAGAAATTAATGCATTGGTAATACTGCTGGAGCCTCAGTAACTTTTTATTTTGTAACTTGGGATAAAAATATAAGTAGAGTCACTGTTAAAACACATAAATATCGGAAGAAAGCGTACTATCATAAACAAAGAACAAGTTGATAACTTCATACTCAAGCACATTTAGATGCTTGGAGATTTGTTCAATATAGTTATACTCAGTTCTTCAATATAGGTGATTAAAATGCATTTTCTTCTTGGATAAATTGTAAATCTTGACTTCATTTGAGTTCTGCTTCTTTCCGGTTTCCTGCAGTATGATTAAATTAATCAAGTTAAAATAATCAAATAGCTTAACAATAACATTTATCTATAACTTAGAAATATCATAACTTTATAATGTAATTTCCGCTATAACATAACCAACCAACGTTTTCAGGAAAAGCAGCAGATATTGATATAATTATTATACAGGATATCAAGTAATGTTAAAACAAAGCATTTCATTAAGAAGAGCTTTTATGTTGTAGAAAATAAATTTGAGAAGGGGTACCGATTACAGCATGTGTATAACTTGATTACACAGTGCCAAAATTATTTTTACATGTAAAAAACAGAAACTAATCAATTAATTAAATTTGAGGGGAGATATATACACGGCAACATTATACATAAACGTAAGTTAACTCGGATATGAATGCTTACTTATAAACGTGCCTTATGAAACAAATAAAATTAAAGTAATATTTGACATTGGAATTTCAGAAAATAAATGAATACTTCATATTTAAATGGATACTTTTGATATTAAAAGGGAAAGTGAGTTTCATTAACTCATATCCACATATATTCTTGCTCTCAGTAAGGAGGTTAATTAAAGTTTAGAAAAGTAAATTCGTTCATCCATATATTCAGTTGTTTAGCCTCAGATCTCTCAGAGATAAATTTTACCATGCACAGCTCTGTCTGTTTGGTTTTGCATGGAATTTATATCCAAAGATTTGGCTAGACAGTTGTTTGTTCAGTGTTTGAGGATCAATTAATTAATCAACTAGGTTCTTTTATGTAGGCAAGACTGATTATTCATTAAAGGAAAGTGAGGTTTACAAACATTTCTAAAAACCTTATGCAATATTGCAAGATTTGATTTCGGTATTAGCCACAAATCTTCTATCAAACACTTACAATGAAAAAATCCACAGAGACTATTTCTTTCACATCACTTTTCAAGGATGTAACTTTCCTTTTTCTTCACTATTTCAGCGGCACGGCGTTTTTCAGTCTCTTCATGAAAAGGTAATATTTAAGCAATATTTAACAGCTACATTTACGCAATTACTCATTTTTGTCATTATATCAGTTATTCATTAGGATGATATTCAGACGATAGTAGGATAATAGGATACAGTATTTTAAATATCAAGATAATATAGCCGAACTAACAACAATGTCATGACCAGCTAAAAGAAATTGTCCTCCTTAGAGGCTGTCTTTCTGCCACTTTCCAACTGCAAACAGGTTTAGAATCATATATTAAACTGAGCCAAGATTTATCAGTAGAAACAGCTCAAGCCCATTGTTTTAATGCAGAGATTCCAAACCGTTTCCTTGTTTCTTGTTCCTTTCAAAATTTTATTGATCGGCTGCTTACATAGTATACCGTGTAATGTGAACCATAAAACATTATAATTTTTAATGGATGGCATTAGCCATTTTAGGCTTTAGCCACCATTAAGGCCAAAAGCTGTGGTCATTTTATTATTGAGGAGCTTAATAGGCGGCCACCGTTACCTCCTATGAAGGGACAAACAGTTTACATTCATGCCTTCTTCTGGATTTGAGGCCGTGCCCTACGATACGGCAGTCAGAGTCACTAACCATTTTCAGGCCTGGGCGGCCGATTCATAATAAGAATACAAAATAACTACATATAAAAATTTTAAAATGACAATCAGATGAAGAAAAAGAATAAACGTTTTGGGAAAAAATGGTTTATTAGATTCATGTTTTGCTATTTTTTTAATTTTTCCTTTTAGGTATATACTGCTCGACATTGAAAATGCAACACCAAGATGAAGTGGTCAGAAAGTGATAAAATTTGGAAAAACGACAGAGACAGCAAGCAGCAATAAGTGATCTTTATTTCAAAATCATAGTCAGAATACAGAGGGAGAACAGCGTCGGCTCAGTAGGGTATAGGACCACCGCGGACAGCGATGCACGAAGAAACATGTCTAGGTAGGCGTAGAGTCAATAAGAGTGCGGATGGTATCCTGAGGGATGGCTCTCCATTCCTTGTCAACCATTTGCCACAGTTCGTCTTCTGAACGAGGAGGGGGCAGAACGTGCAAACGGCGTCCAATCACATCCCACACATGTTCGATTGGTGACAGGTCAGTAGAGTACGGTGGCCAGGGAAGCACCTATATACCTTGCAGAGCATGTTAGCAGATAAGCACTGTGTGGTCGGGCGTTATCCTGCTAAAAAATTGCATTAGGCAGCCCCTGAAGGTAGGGGATTGCCATCGGCAGCAGTACATTATCCAAGAATCTTTGGGTCGTCAGAGTGCCCTGAATACGAACTAGAGGGGACCTCGAATCGTAGGCAATAGCGCCCCAAACCATTACGCCACGTTGTCGCGCGGTGGGGCATTCCACAGGTACTGCCGGATTACATCTGTCTCCACGTCGACGCCACACACGTATGCGGCGGCTGTCACTGGATAAACAGAAGCGTGACTCATTTGAGAACACGACGTTTCGCCATTCTGTCATCCACACTCTAAACGTTGGCGTCTAAGCTGTGGGGTCAGTGGCAGTCTTCTTAACGGACGCCGTGAGTGCAGGCCACGTTCAACCATGTGACGGGAAATGGTTCTCGTCGACACTGGAACATCCAGGGTATCTTGCACATGCTGCAGAATCGCGGTACAAGTGACTTGAGGGATCGCCACACCTTGTCGGCGGATGCGTCGATCCACGCGTGCTGACGTCACTCTGACCGCAGCTGCACTCCTCCTTCTTCCCACATTCCCTTGTTCCAATCATGTTCGCCATAGCCAACGCACCGTGCTCGCAACCATGTGGGTATCAGCTGCTGGAAGTGCCTTCGCTGACGGCGGCCTGGCATTCTCTCCTATCACACGTATCCTCCGGGACAAAAACCAACTTCTTCGATAATTCGTCTGGCAGAAATAAGGACACGAATATTGCCCATTCTGCACGTTCCTTCCCTTATATCTTACTTCAAGTGCGTCGGAGAGCTGTGCATTTCACATCACTTGCATAACTCAGTGACACGCGTCTACTCTAAAATTTGCATAAATTTCTGACCACTCCCTCTTGGTGTTGCATTTTCAATGTCAAACAGTGTATAAGAAGTTTTTCACCAGTTGAGTGATTTTTAACTGCATAAAAAAGGTCAAGTGTTTCTAAATTCCTAAAAATTCGATTTTAATTAATACGATGTCTACGCTTTATGAATTATTACAATTTTTTAATATGTGGCATTAACTTGCATAATTCGATTCTTAAATCACTTCTTTCAAAAATATTCAACCTGTTTCTTGTTTTCCTAAGTAAATTGTCCTCAGTAAATTGTTTTCCTCAGGTCTTGATTTGATTAAATCTTGCTTTTACTAGATAAAATTTAGGAAACGTCAGTCATGTTATTCGGTAACAACTTTTATTTTGATATATATCTTTTACATTATTTTGAAATCCCAAAATTTAGCATACTCATGTGTTTGGAATAAAACTTCTGCTTGAACATCCTCCTTCACCGCAATTAACTCTTCTTGCATTATAATGTAAAGATCAGACATGTCGCAGGTCAGCAATTCTATCCATTTTGCAATCTCTTGGAAGCGAACTTAAAATCTATTTTTTTAAATTTTGCAAATGGATAACAATATATTTTCTGTGAAAATTTTGCTTTCTTCGTGTACTTTAATTGTGTTTTCTGATGTTATTCTTGTCTATAATTGTGTTTTTTTATGTTATTTAATTGTCTTTTCTTAAGTTTTACTTTTTTATATTGCACATTTTGCATAAAGTATTTACATATTTTTCAAAAATATTATTTTTTTTAAATACATTAAATAATTGTTGAGTATCTTTTCGCTTATTCGACTACTTATTATTATTATTTCTAATTATTATTATACTATTATTATTTCTACTTATTATTATAATTATTATTATGATTATTATTTTCGTTTATTATTATATTATATAATTTCTTCCTTATTATATGATATAGCTTCATAACAATATACAATTAATTATGAATTTTACATTTTTTAATCAACGAGATTTTTATGTTGCCGATCAATTAATCGATCGTGCATTTTTGTCTGTCAACCCCCAATCGCCCTCTTGATTATCAGCGATGATGTTGTGTCATGGTTTACATTTTAGAAACAGAAACAGATTGAACAAATTGAAATGGGTTATGAGAATAAGTTTATGCTTTGCTTACCGCCTAAAAGATTAATCAAATTGATTATTTCTTGAAATATTTACTTGACATCAATATAACTTTCTAACATTTAGAGCTAAGGAAATGATACCTTACAACTGCAGTCACTCAAAAACCTCTAGAAAAATATTAAATATAGCTCTAACAAATTACGGCCAAAGCCTACGTAATTTCATCCTGGTAAACAATAATTATCGCTTACAATCTTCTACTTTTACATATTTTATGATTGTTCAGTTTTTTACTTCAGTCAGTTAAGATTTTCAATTTGATCTTTCAAAGTAATACTTAATTCGGTAAAACAAGTGCACGTTCAGTCTATAATTATGGGAATTCAGTTTCTCACTTTCTCAGTTTACCTTTTTTAACCGGTGAGTATTTTTTTAAATAAATAACAAATAAGTGATGAAATTTCTAGAAAGGCCGTAAGTATAAAACCAGTTAACCCTGATAGTTATCGATTTCCAGTAGTGAGTCGCATGTAGCTTTAACACTTTTTTTCTATGCGCAGTATGTACCTTGGAAAGTATTTTTGAAAATGTCCTTCATCTAAGGCATTTAAGAAAATTCCTCCTTAGTTATACGAAAGATTTGCATGACAGCCGTTGCATGTTTTTTGGCAATTATTTAATCAGGCAACAATTTTCCAATTTTGTGAATGGGATTATTTTCTCAATGAGATTCAGTTAACTTATATATAAATAAATGTACATTTCTGTAGATGACAGGGAACGGTTTCCTTTAAAAAAAATTCAGATTTTATGTACAATATATTCCAATAAACCCATAATCTGGCAACTAAAATATTTTTAGATCTCTCTTTTAATATTAAGGAGAAATACTTACGAAAAGGAAATCCTGAATGATGCAGAACATTTTGCAATAATTTAAACTTGATATATACCAAGGCAATACTTTAATCATAACATTTCCTAAATATATTTTTAAACGAGCGTTCAATTTTACCTCGAAGTTATGCTACATGAAGCACGAGATTTGCACATTACCGCAATTTATTCCTTCTTCTAAATCTCAGTTCTTATATTTTAGTTAGAAATGTTGCTTATAATAGCAAGAGGCCATTATAGTTCTCTTTTGAGGATAGCCGAAACAGTTAAATTCTTAGTTGCTAAGAAACCTGCAGAAAAGACTCTAGGGAAAAACAAATGCATTGAAAATGATTACAGAAAACGAAGGAAATAAATTTTCCGTATGATGTATTTCAAAGTACCATTTATCGAGTATATTTAATTTTTAATGCACTCTTCGCCGAATGCAAATAGTAATACACGAATAAGCTGAACGGCAAAGCAACATGCTACATAAAAAATAAGAATTATAATAATAAATTAAAGTTATTTTACTCTGATTGCTTTAAATTTTGATGTCTTTTTTCTATTTCTAGCTTGGAAATATTTGAAATATTGTGTTTGTTGTTATATTAAAATGAGCTGATTTCTATCCTACAAATTTATTTTGAACAATACAGCCCTCGAATACTGAAAGCTTTACAAAATTTCAGTTTTATCATGAATACATTTTAAAAAAATCAAATTCTTATACAGGTGTGCCCTCTAGTAAGAATTGTTTTTTGTAAATTGATGAGTAAATTTCGCCATCTAAGTACTTTATTTTAAGAGCTAATTTGGAAAAAAAGGCTATCATTTTTTTCATTATTTGAAACATGTTATTATCCTGCATACAACCAATAACAAGGTTGCATTCTGCTACGTTCTTTATTGTTATTTCTTTATTGAGGCATACTAGGAGAAGCTGCTGTTGTCAGCTGCAGAAAATGTAATTCGAAATTAAATAATACACGACTAGTTACGGGAAAGTTTCCGAAAAGTTGTCCATTAACTACGTTGTTTTGTTTTAACAAGCACAAATCAAAGTCAACAATGTTTGCTTTCCGGATCTGATTGCGCTTGCTGTGGTTATGGTGTTAATAAACTGATTAGTATTAGGAAATGCTGAAATATGTGCGTAGTAACGAATCTACTATATTAAAATTTAGAATCAGCACCTCTGAGTCCCGAAGATGTAATAAAAACAATTAAGCAGTTACGTAATTCTAAATTTCTTCATTTACTATCAGTAAAACTTAAGAAGACGCTACGATTACTATTAAAGAAGAAATAACAGAAATGAAGAAGAAAATCTAAAGAGTTCCATTAAAAATGTCTTTTAAAAAACCGTGTGGTTAGTTAGCACTAGAATAACATACATTCATTTTGATATGCATTCAATCACCACTATGTTTTAGAACGTCTGCATTAATTTTAGCATTCACATCGGAAAGAAAAGGTGATTTTTTATAACAGCTATTTTATTAATTATATTTAAAAAAAAGAACACTAGAATGAATTCGAAAAGCACTAGGTTTCAGATATATGTTTTTAAAAACTAAATGTGATAGATTTCAGCTTTCTAATATAAACAATTTCTTGCTCTTAACTTATTCTAACAGCCTTTCGTTTGATATTATATAATCATTACGGCAAGTTTCTATTAGTGTATTACCTAAATGAAAATTCAAACTAAAGTTGATTACAAGTAGTGAATAATAGAACAAACCTAACTCACAATTCAACAAAAGCATAAAACTGTTTTTAGCAAGCTAATATTAATTAATTAAGTTCTAGAGCAATAAATCAATTTGATTCAAATAATGCATTTTTATAACTCAGATATCATATAGCACTTTAAAGAGCACATTGCATAGCACAGAAAATATGTTTGATGACACTTTCTTTCAGACATAGGTTTTTCTTTCTAGATAAGAAACAGCATTGCTGCACTCATCCCCCCCCGAACGACCACCTCGGGGCAGGAGAGGGATGACAACTTTCCCCGGTCGGGGGGCGGCCAACGAGCCCACCATCAAGCTGTGTGTCGTTTCCCAATATGGCTGGCTTGAGCAGATCTTGGTAGAACATTTAACATCATGCTCACAAAGATGTACTCAGGATCGCGTGTCGTTTTAGAATATGTTATGATTCCCTGGCTGGTGTCTGCTGCATACTGTTGACAATGTATCACGACGTCGATGGCTGCAGACACTATGGGAGAGGAGAAGAAAATTAACAAACCACAAATTTTGCAAAAATACTGCTTCAGCTAGACCATGCGAGTAATTGGGTCGTCTTGTCATGACAAGTACAACCGATGATAGAACGTACTAAGCGTCTTGGAGTGGTATAATTTCAATGATTGATAGTCTTCATATACTTTTCCAAGTAATAGGTATAAATGTATACCAAATTTTTTTATATACTACAGAAAAACAAAAGCCTGATGTATATCTTCAGTGATAAAATCAATGTGTGATGAAGATTTACTCTCACTGTTTATGCATCAGAAATGTAAATGATCATCTTTGTTCACAAGCAGATTCGATTTTGCCACTGCGAACTGCATTCAAAACGTCTTTCTGCAGTGAAGTATGACAAGGGCAATGATACGATGTATTAACCTATACATAATATCATGATTTCTTCTTGTTTCTATGAAGCATTTTCAGACTTCTTTTTCAGCATTCCTGGATCATATAGAGGCCCGGGATATTCTCCGGGGTTAATTTTTCTTATACGTACAAATGTTCACATATCTGTGGACCTCGTTTGCTCAAATAGGAACTTCTGGTCTTTCCTGCAAATTAGGTCCACTTTCAGCAGCATTCATAAATAGTAGATGCTTGCTTCGTAACCGCACAACATGATGAAAGGTTCTAACCAGCTTATCTATGAATCGCAATGTGACCTTTATCTTTTTCATTAAGATGCGTAATTTGGGCATAGATTTTAACAGAATAATTAGGTGAGAACCAAAATTGCATCATAAAGTCAAGGTACGCTTCTTGATTACGATTGACAGATGTAAGGCATTTTTTGTTAATTAACCAATTTTTATGATTTTAACGTTTACTAAAACTTATCCTTTCTATAGTCCTCATCAGAATACTAATCAGTTCCTTTTGTGTTTAGGCTTAGAGTATTGGATGTTTAGATTAGAGCTTCGGCAGCCGCGTCTAGCTGTTATGTATTATCTCCAGGTTTACACAAGTTTTATTCTGGCTTTATCACCTTACTAGCAGCAGTGTAAATACGCACCATTAACTATTTTGCACCAGCTTAAATAGTTGGTTTTGTGTGTAATCTCAGATTACGTTATCTGCACTGAATCTGCAAACTTACGCTATGTTAATTTAAATACCGGCAAGTAGCGAAGATTCGTCTGTTCAGCAAGCTGTGCCTTTTTGTTCATATAAGACTTGAAGTGACGATTTTAGACTTTTTGATTTGTTTCACACTATGCGATAATTCGCTTTGAATCTAGTAGGGTTTTCCGAACATTAACACAAACTACTGGATATAGCAGAACCATTCAAAGACTAAAATAGAAACATCTTACTTGGAATTTTTCTCGCTTATTTCTATCAGTGTAGATTAGCTTTTTGCAGTGATTCATTAAAATCATAGAATTATTTAAATTCTGTGATGTTTTACTATTGTTATTACTTTCTAGTGAATTTATTAATATAGTGTAATTACGCATTACGTATAGGGTAATTACACATTTTTTTATCTCCTACCATTTTATTAATAAACAAATGTCTTTTTATATCACCATAATAGTGATATTTTTTCAGGGAAATTCTACTACGCATTCTTTATTAATATTATACATCCCTGGTAATTTTTGACTGTTTCATTGAATTTCAGTTCATTTGATACCTTTTGGGAGTATCGTTCTTTATTTATTAATTTTAACGCTCGTCTCTCTTCTTGATTTATTGCTCTTTGTTTTTTGATATTTTATATTTTTTCATTCCTCTTAGAGGAGAATTTAAGATTAAGTACTTTAATCTTGGTTTATATTAATGTATATTCTAACCCATTTAGAAACAACAGCTTTCGTTGCACTTAAGTGGAGTGTTTTTATTACCAGTTTACAGATATTTTAGGCTAAGTACATGCTAGAACTTCGATAAGTCTTAAATCTGGATAAAAGAAAATGATACTCTTTTTTTTTTTTTAATTTCTCTAGATATAATCTCAAAAAAATGCTGAATTACGAATAAAAGTGTTTTTTATTTCTACTAACATAACTAAATAAGTGAAGAATGTTTGTCATACCTTTGTCGTACTTTAAACTCGAAAAGAGTTATATTTCATAGGAAAAGAACATTTCAAATTAAATGTTTGATTAGGAATAAAATTTTTAGCTCAGTTTCTCACTTTTGTTTCATTTTAATGGTATTACATGACTAATTCAATTTAATTTAGTTCAAATTAAATTTAGTTCAAAAACTTTAAACGTTCAATTTACCAACTCTTACGTACATCACAAAGTAATTAATACACAATAAATTTAATTTGATAATATTTTCACTATTAATTTTTTCGAAATATTTTTAAAAGCTTATTTTCTTAATTTGCTACCTTTTGCACATCTGTAACTTTTCAGATTGTATGCGAAAACCCTACAGCAGTGAATTTTAAATAAGTTATCTGTATTACTTAAACATATCCATCAAATGAATGTAAATAAAATCAGTAATACTACAGTTATAAATTGTATTTGTAGTAGTCTGCGTACAAGTTTACTCTAGCTTTGCAGCCTGAGAAAGTTGTCTTCATTTAAAGACTGGTTGTTTGCTTAACGAAAGGTTAAATAAGTGATACCTTCGTGGAGAACTTACTAAGGGAAAGGGCTATTTTCAAATAACACGCGGTGAACACATAAATATGCCCTTTCAACCAATCCTTTTCTCAAACATCTGGTGCTGAGTCAAACTAGTAGAGTTATATCTTTAATATCTATTACAGCTACGAATGGTTACAATTTATGAGGGAAAGTAATTATGAAGAGTTCATAAAAATATTAATTTTTACCTAATCAAAAAATTATATTGTGTTATTATACATATTGCATTACTGTATATATTACACATATTACTGCAATTCAACACACAATAGCTATTCCTCTCAGGTTGGCTCTTTCTGAATTGTGAAAGAAATTTTAAAATATTGAGTGAGTGACTATTCGAAGTTATATTCGAAAAAAAAAATTATTTCACTTTATTGGTTTTATCACCTAAGATATGAAGTAGTTGTATGAGCAGCGCAATAGATTGAACTATGCGAAAAATGCGATGTTATATATATATAATATTGTACTAAATTATTGTAAATAAATAGTTTCATATAAATATTATGCAAAAAATAAATAAAATATTTAAGTTTTAATTTTTTCAAGCAAAATTAATAAAATATGTATTTAATCTTGACATATCTTTCTTTTTCTCTTATCAGAACTTCCTGAATATCATGCTGTAACGGGAGGAAGAGCAGAATTGCCATGTAACATAACGCAACACTCTACAGAAGACAAAGTGTCTTTAGTGCTATGGTATAAAGAAGACGCGCGAGCACCTATATACAGTGTTGATGCTAGAAATAGCCCTCTGGAAAAAGCGAAGCATTTTCCCGGAGCTGTGTTGGGATCCAGAGCTTATTTCGAGACGTTTTCTAAGCCAACTGTTCTAAAAATTGAGCCTATACAGGAAAAGGACGCTGGAATATACAGGTGTCGCGTAGACTACAGATGGGCAAGGACATTCACCCACAGCATGATACTTAATGTTATCGGTAAGTAAGTCTTACTTAGTTTTACACATGAAAATTCCTAGATTTAATTAAAATGCCATAAATCCTTAGTATTTTTTATTTGACAAAGGTTTAACAATATTTGTCATTCATTTTTATACTAACTTATGATGTTTTCTTAGTTTAACGATTTCTATTATTTATAAACAAAATGTTTTAGTAGTTAGTAGATTGCTTTGAAACAATGTATTCAGCTTAAGCACATTTATTTCAAACATTTAATACATTTAATAAAATCAGAGTGGTTCGTAGCAAGATGGTGAAACATCAAGCCAACGATAAAGTGACAAGCAGGTAGCAGAAAGTGTGCATTCTGCTTTTTTTCCTAAGTAGTCAGAAGAACATAAAAGAAAGTTTTGTGCTACTGCAATAGATTTAACATAAATTACTTTATTTGTGGCAGAGGGACGTATAAGGCTTGGATAATTAAAACTGAAACGTTTAGAGAATAGAGTTCTCCAAACATAGTTCTTCGCGTTAACATGTGCATTTTCATTTGGGAATTCTGAATCATTTCAATTTGTACTTGAGAATTGTATGAGATGAATAGGAAATATATCGTAATTCGAAAAGTCAGACACACCTTATGCTTGATTGGAACGAGTATCTGTCATTGAGACAGCAATCTGCTTTTTTGCATGTTTGGAGGACTGAATCATACAAGGACATGTATGCATACCTATAAAATCTGAAAAGCGTGTTAGAGTGTCAAAACGAATTGTACCCTAAAAGCATAAAATAGCCACTACTTACATTTTAGCGGAACTCAGCATTCTCCCAACAACCCCTCAAGTTAAACCTTGGTTTTCGCGGAATCGAGAGTAAAGCCCGTGAAGAGCATATAATGCAAAATGTGTAAGGAGCCCTCTTCATCAACGTTGTTGTTCTTAGGAGAGTCTGTATGCAGAGAACTCCTTCAGTTGCTCATGATCCAAACAGTCTCGAGACTACTGTAAAGCATGGAGATGGAATGATGAATGCTTGGGGCTACAGTATCATGAGTCTTGGCTACAGTATTATCGATTGTTCTAAACTTTCAGATCACAGTCAGTAAGTATTCTTAGATTCTGAAGTACTGAATCTACGCAATTTTTCAAAAATTATGTCTTATGGAAAAGGACGATAGTGTACCACTTCTTTCCACAAGTGTTGCCAATCAGGTTTGAAGAATTTTCAAGTGAATTTGAACGTTTTTCCATTTCTTTCAGCTGCAGCCTAATCTTAAATAACATTCAGTTTGGCCTTGAGATGTTATAGAATAGTGTTGGAAAATCTCTATCTCGTCGGCCATTATAAGATGATATAAACACTGTTTTACAGGAACACGAACTAAAACTACCTTTGAAATTTTACGTATTTCAATCGGTCATATCCAGGAAAAATCCACTAAGCATTGGTATGTACATATCAATAATGTATTATTTTCCATATGCAGGTGATTATTTAGATTCATTGTTAAACTTCTATAGAATGTTTTCATTATTTTAGCTTATTACAGGTTTGGATATGAATAATGCTAAATAAATAATTTTATTTTCCCTTTTGCAATTATGTCAGTCGCTTTTGCATTACACAAACAACATATGAGAACTATTAAGCTTTAAATGTAACAGTTCAGAAAAATTGAGTACTAGCATTTAAAAATTTTATGTTATAAAAAAGGTTGAATCAAATTACAAAGGCGAATTTAGGTTTCATTATAAACTAGAATTAAAAATACTGCATAGCGTTACTATACTTTTGTTTTGCTGCTACTTTAAATATCACAATTTTTATGTAAATATAGATTACCAGTAGCTTATTTGTCTACGAAATAAGCAAACCATTGTGGAAAAAAGATCATGTTTTATGATATAGCACATTGCCAGCACTGCATTCAGATTATTCTCTTTATTATAATAATTTTTGCTAAAAATGGAAAATAGTAGATGTTTTAATATGTAGTAAAAAATAATTGCATTTTTTAAACTTTTAGGCCATTTACGTGCATTTTCTTCATAATTTCGAAAACTTCGTATGCAAACAGAATTTTGAATTATTGTATTGTACGCAAGTGCTCTTGTTGGGCAAATAGCTACCTATTCACATAGCAAATCTGAAGTTTCTTAATTTGATTTTCAGTTAGCTGATTTTTATGACCATAACTAGTCTCTGCAACAGATATAAAAATTACAACAGTTTTACACATAAATATAATTGGAAACAATACTATTTATACTGTATTCGTTGAGGTGCATACTTCGGGAACTTCGGTTCGGAAGGAAATCATTCATGAACTAAGCTCCTAGTAAACAACCTTTAGAATGGGTAGAATGTCGGCCGACAGAACTTAAGGCTATTCTTCTCATATCCATTGGAATTTGAGATCACCCCCTTCCCTGATTTCAGATGAGTGGCAACTTTCGTGTCAGAATTTCGCCGAAATCCTAACCTTAGGCTCTCTTCTGTCAAACTGCTTCTCCTGCCTTATAAGCGGGGTTGAGAAATGAAGGGTTTAAGTTTCTTTGAATAGCAAGAGAGAACCTGAAACTTCTTTTAGTTTTTAATATTATCATGATATGAATATTACAATTTCGTAATCATTTCCATCTATAGCGATCTGCAAATCTCTGGTAAGACTCCGAATTATGCGGCTTATAATGTTGACTATTGCTATCTTTTACCAAAATAGTTCTGTACATTGAATTTATGTTCACAGTACGCAATATTTCCGAAAGAAAAGAAATTTCTTTTACATATCTTAAACTAAAACCTCTCAAATCTTATGCTGTTTCTTCGAATTTTAATATTCTAATCATACTGATGTATTTGACAATTTTGGATTTTTTTCGGAGGGGGCAAGCATTATTTTTTATGATACAATCCCTATCATTAAGCTCAAGTGATATACGTGCAATTCTTTGTTCGAGAATCATATATAAATTTTACTCATTATAGACAAATATAATATAAATAATTTAATACCATTTTTAAACTCCATGTATAAAAATATTTTAAAAGCTTTTGACCAATTAAGCTGTGTCTAATTTCCTGCACTGTGAAACAAATCCGAAGATGAAGTTGCATAGCACATATATCTTCTCTATTTTAATATAACTAGTGTCGTTAATCTCTTTGTACAGCATGTAAAATCGAAACGATGAGCATTAGGGTGGCCTTTATCTCATAAACATAAAAATTTAGTTTACAAGTTTAATTTAGGCTAAATTAAAAGCTGAATTTTGTTTTTCTTAAATCAGAGCCGGAAGAGTTGAATTCAGTTTGTAACGTTCTACCTTCCTGATGAACCTCGAGAGATAGTGATTGCACTGAAGAAGGGTTAAACTACCCTTTATTAAACTCTTTAACTTATTTACAATGCGTCAACTTGACGCTAACATACTACACCTCAACTTGGGCGGTAACTGAAACTGTATAATCAAACTTAAAATAAGAGATATTCACAAATAGTAGAATTACACTACAGGGCTCATATAATCCTGTAGCGCGTGGAGGAGTCTAGTGGCCGCAAGATACTAGCGCTTAAGCCACGTCAAAACCAGCAGTACTGCTAAACAGAAGTTTGCGTATAAGCACTCACGGCAATATCCCGGACTCTACTCTTTCTCTACTGGAACGTCGATATTTAACTTATTCTTTTACTGGTAGACTAAAAGTAAATATTCTGGCACTGACAATTAGGGGAATGAACGCTTATAGGAAAGTAACTTAAAATTAAAATTAACTAGTTATTTAAAATAAATATAAATCCCTACAAGTTTACAATTCTTATCAACATTTAAATCTTACTGAAGTTTGACAATGAAGTGCAGATGAATTCCATTTAAAATTTTTAACTTGATATAATTTTCTCTGAATTCAGATTTATAACATTTACTTTTATTTGGAAATCTAAAATTTTAAATAATGTGGCCAAAACCACAAGATTTATAGCAACACTACCGCAAAGGTATCAATACCTGTAATTAAATCGGTGATTTTTTTTTGGAATGCAAAACAGGAAGATTCTCCCAATTAAAATGAAATTGAGGCCTTTTTAAAATAATTAAATT
>KK118322.1:15478-64234 GCA_000611955.2 Stegodyphus mimosarum | reverse complement strand
ATATAATATATGCTAATATATCTTCATAAGTAAAAATTCTGAAGTGTTTAATGTGTAGCAATTAAAACCTATAAAAATGGCAGTAAGCCATATAATTCAAGTAAATTTCTCGAATCTAATGGCAAACCTTGTTAAAACATGACCTGGAGGAGGATATTTTAATCACGTAAGCATATTTCAATACACTGAGAAACACTAATTTACCATCATTAGTTAATTAGCCTATCATGTGTCAAAACCATCTGCTTGCATTCGTATTAATGTATAATTCTGAGTTTCATTTTATTTAACGCTAGGTTACAACAGCATTCTTCTTCGTTCCTTAAATTCCTTTTTCTGTCTCATTGATACATTGCATAGACGCATAACGGATTGTTGTTCCTTTTTATATTTAACCATCTTAGATCACTAAATATTGAAAGACTTAGGATGCATGATTAACTCCATTTATTAAAGTTATCTAAATGGTCCAAATGCTTCAAAAATTAAAATGTTAATAAATATTCTGCGCATCATCACGCAATTATGATCAATGCCTTTTACTAAGAATAAATCTATTTTAACACATTCACTGTCACTTACATTAATAACTATGTTAGCTTGTAAAATTTCCAACGGTATAATACCACCTTATCGTCTCCGACCTTTAAATGCTGAGATTAATTACAGTTAGAAATATGGAAAATAGCTGTAGCACTTGCAACATTTTTGCATTTTATGTTCAGACATGCATTTGATACTCTGCTGTGTTTACAAATTCTAACCATACCCTGGGATACTCAAATACTGGTGTTCCTTTAGATATCTGTAGTAAATTATCAAATCCATGTAGAAATGTAAGGAAAAAAGAAGAGTGATACAAAGATGCAAATTTATTTTGAATTTAGAATTGTGCTCCAAATTAAGAACTGCGCTCAAAAACTCGTGAGAAATATTGAAATCCGATTCTTAATTTTTTTTACTCTAACACTATGGGAGTTTTCATTGTTCGAGAGTATATTTCGGAATATAATTTTAAAATGTCTGCTCATTCGGTGAATTATGAGGCCTCAGATTATGAGACCGTTATTTCGACCTACAATGTGCAATTCGGAAAAATAATTAAATAATTTAAAATAAATTATCTGTAGAATACTGAAATAGTCGGGAAAAGAAATCGAATTGCAATATTTAGTTTCAAAATTTCTGATACACCATACTTTGAGAGATTTTTCTCAGACATTAGACACAACGACTAATTTCTTTAGAAAAGACAGAAACTTTTTACAAGGTGCATTCAAATGAAATATGAATTTCTAAGCATTGTAATTATTTACACACAACTTTTATGACGAAAAATTTCGCCATATTTTTGAATTTCACTCTGGAAGATTTTAGCCAGTTCCCTTTCAAAACGCAAAAAATATTGCCTAGCTTTATCGTATTATGGAATGAGAAACTTCATTCCGTATTGGAGTTCTCATTCACGTTTAATAAATATTCATATCTTTACGTTGCAGAAATAGCCAACCAGTTTAAGGCCTCGTACGCAAGTCGTAAAAGAAAACTAGTAACTCAGTCCCTAAAATATTCTCGTCTCAAACCTCTGTTATTATTGATCGGAACCTACAAAAGGAAGAAGAAAATAAAATTGATCCATCAAACAAATTCCGGAAGTTGACGCTTCGAAGCCCCTTCCAATAGTCAAGATATCCTTTTGACATTCTCCAAAAACACAAAGTGGAACAAACACACTTTTCTACAGGGGTACCTTATCGATAACGATTTAAAGCTAAGAAACGTACAGAAGCCTCCATTTTTACCAATATGTATTTTGCATAAGGAGAGTAGGGAACTGCCAAATGCCGTCAAAAGGAGAGTGAAAAAATCCTTTTCCGTGCCGAATATGAAATGCAAATTTGAGTGGTGAAAAACTTTAAAGGAGATAGATGTATGGGTAAAAAAAAATAAAGAAGTGCATACAAAAAAAGTATTTCCGCTTTGCTCTTTCTACATCAGGAATCGTGATTTTGGGCGGGAACATGAACTGTTCTTCCCATTTTTGGAGTAGTTCGCAAAGTAAAAGAAGTTTAAATTGAGGAAAAGTGAGACAAAAAAGTATTCAGCGGAGCAATTGCTTTTTTAATGCTTTGCGTTATGTGCTAGAGAAAATTGTAAGGCGAATAAGTAAGCTTAAACTGCAGCATATTAGGGCAGTTACAAATTCATTTCTTGCGTATCCTTTTGGCAATTGAACTTAAAATAATGCATTTCAGTCTATATGAGTTCAGTAACTTCAAAATAAGATAAATATCTCATTATGCATAGAAGAAATCAATCGGAATCCTTTGAATTCATAGGACTTGCTTTCTGTGCCTAACACAGAAATATGCTATCTTTATATAATTTTTAATCTGTTTTAAAGCAGACGAAATGTACCGAACATTATTGAATAATTCTATAATTAGTCAAGCAGAAATAATAATAACAAAAATGAGCGTTGAGTGTTTATGCTAGTTGATTAATTAAAAAAAAACTTCATTGTGCTGAAATGCTAACCAACGTAACTGTGGTTGTAGGCTAGGGAGCTGTTAGTTCGACTCGAGCTCAAATCTCAGCCAACAGGATAGTTGCTTGTGTTATTTTGTAGTTTTATAATGTGTAATTTGAAAACGAGCTAGTTTGGTTTAAAAGTCAGTAAAGAAGATATCCCTATCCTTACGCATATAGCTTTCGTGTACTTTGCCTCAGTCAGATGGCAGAGTCATTAGGTTTATTAGAGCAAGGAAACGTGAAAAATGTGCAGTTCCTTCCTCGAGAAATGAATACCGGATCCGAACTTGCTTTCCAACTGTACCAAAAAAACGCGCTGTAAGAAAGAAGAAAAGATCTTACAGATTAACAAACCAAATCAGTTCACTGAAAACTTAAGCCCTTTCTTATCGAAAAATTAGCGCGTAATTCATTCACAAAAGTTCAGTCCAAAAATCAGTAAACTAATATAATATTATTCAAGCAAACAGGTAAGGATAAAACAGAAATAATGTCATTCGACGAATAAATCCGAAACATGTTTTTCATTTCTTTTACAAAATTAATCTATATCTTCTGGTGGCAATGAAAACTGAACGTAAATGCGATAAAAGATATAATAGTTTACATCTGTAACCACTCAGTCAAAATTAAAATAAATTCTTATAGATTCTACTGTAGAATCTTTAAAATAAGTTAAACAATGCATTAGGAGCCTTAAAAGGAAAGCATAAAATTTATAAACTGTGCAAAGCAACACATATTCAAAAAGAAAAATCTAAATAAAAACAACATAATAATATACAAAGGAATGGCATATGGTTAGAATTTATGTTACTTTGCTATATCAATTTCCACTTATTAAACGTCTACCGCCTCTTAACGTCAGAGCTCGGGAGCATTAATGCTAATTCCTCTTAATGCATTCTACGAAATTTTCCAATGAATCAAAAGATTATACTACTTCAAAAGCATCGAGCAATAAATAAATTCCTTTTACATCCACTTGGGACCGTTTATAGGCAAGTAAATCGTGCCGAAACCCCTATAAAATACATCTAAGATGAATAAATCCATCACACGAAGCTCCATCCTGCCGTAAAAGTTTGAAGGATTGAAGCTGTAAAGCTTTTCCTGTGATACATTTATCCCGTGTAGGAATTATTAGTGGTGCAGCAGGTAACATTCAAAGACGTAGGTTTATGGTGATATTTTAGAACTTCTGCTTTATTAATCAATTTAACCAGAAGCTTTTCTGTGGCTTCTACGGATTAAAATGTAAACGAAGAAAGCATCTCACCAAGCTTTGTTCATTATTGTTTCAATAAATAGTGAACTGAATTTATTAATTGTTTCGTAACATTGATAGTGCAATGAATTTTTAACTAAGGCTAATATGAATATAATCGTTGTGAACGAGCATTGATGTGTTTACTCGCATATATAAACAGGGAATTAATATGCTTACTCGCGTGTGTAAACTGGGCTTTAATATGTTTAGTATTCGCCATTTGTGTGGAATAAATTTGGATGCCATTCATTTGCGTGGGATGTAGCGAGTCGTAAAACTGCAAAGGAAATGGTAATAAATAGTAGCTGTCTTTTGCAAGAATGTATCGATTATTAGAATGACATAATCGAAAATATATATGATGATATGTAATAGATTTATTTATACCTCAATCACTTAAAAAATATTAATTCACAAAAGGCATCATTAAATTGTTAGAGGTTATTTGAATATGACAAAGCACACGAGGGTTATCTGCCTAAAGAAATGGATGCCTTCGTTCAGGACTTTCTAATTAAAAGTGATTCATATTTACCTTGCACATGGGAACAACTACGAAGAACAGCCAAACCACCAGTCTGTTCCCCTGGGATAGAATCCAGGTCGAATTCCCAGTACTCAGCGGTCTTAACCACAGCACCACTGGTGAGAAGTCATTGCAATGCAGTAAACAAGTTAATCAGTATTATAATTAGTACGCTTCTTGTTGGAATTTAGTAATTTTCCTGGCTTCCAGTTGCTATAGTGATTAATGACGCTGCCTGCTGTAGTGTGGGGCTGGGTTCGAATCTTGGAAAAGTCATGAATGTTTGCACGTACTTGTATAGTGTATGTGCTACAAGGAGGCATTCGAAATGCTTGTTGAGCCAAAAGTCCTTACGAGTGGTTAGTATTAGGGGAAAGATCATCAGTGCGCCTCCAGGCTGTTTTCCTCGAAAATTGGAGGAGAGCTTTTAAGCTATCAAGATCCGAAGATACCTGAAGTATTTTCGGAATGTAATCGGTATCGATCTTGCTTCAAACTGTACCTCTCACTAACGTTAATCCCATTTTAGAGTTAGCAAAACAGAACCTCGAATAAATGAGATAATGCACAAAGATGCGACTTTGAAAAAGAGGGAATGCGAAGCATTTTTTGAGTAAAAAGTATAAATGCAAAATACACTGACTTTTAGCAGTTAAGGACGAGACGGTAAAATCAATAAAGACGGTAAAGAAAACCTTTAATTAACATAAATCAACACACGAAGGCAGAAAATATGTTTATGCATGAAAGAAAACATTATGTATAAAGATAAAAACAATATTTAACTTTCATAAATTATACGATGACATCACATTTGTGTCATTAAAAAATTCATATTTAAAGCTAAAAGTAAACCAACAAGGCTTGCATTAAAAAGGTGCGTGACCATGCCAGAACTTCACTCAAATTTTTCAGCCTTTTGCATGCCTCCAACGAGGTGTTCAATAGTTGCAAATGCTAGCCATGGCCATTCCTCCATCAATACAGTTCCCAACTCTCTGCGACTGGCTATTGGCTGGTGGAAGTAAATGTGCAAGAGATAGCACTCTTGGGGCATCCGAAAGACTTCCAGCGGGATTAAGTTTGGGTAATACAGCTGCTACTCCGTACGAGAAATGCTCTTACTCTCTAGGCACTCGTTAACAATATTGACTCCATGGGGGGGAGGGCATTATCATCTATAGGGAGAATATCAGGACCAATTGCTGCAGCGTAGATTCTCACCAATGGGGTGTAGGACTTCATCTTTATACTGGTCAGCCTTCAGTGAACTGTCTTTAAGGACGCGGAGCTAGGTGCGATATCCCATTGAAATTCCAATCCACACTATAATATTGCCATCTCAGAATGCGTGATGTTCGGTGAGGATCTGGGACTGAGTCCGCATGCTTCATTCTCTTTGCACCCTTACACGCTTATGATATGAATCCAGGGTAAATATGTCTCTGCACTCGTCCGTGAATAGGCCATTGAGCCAATCTGAGACAGTCTGTCAGTAATCAAAATGATTATGAGAATTAGTTAAGAATTATTCATGGTATTTTACGTCATGGTATTTTACACATCTGTATTTTGAATGAGGGTTATGAAAGAATACTCTTCGAGTATTCCGAGAACTGTTTAAGATATTCTTGAAAACTGTGATTTATAGTCAGCTTTTATACGGTCATAATAATGAATAAAATAATGCAAGAAAATAAAAGCTATAGTGGAAAATGTAGTTATTTTTATTCTCGGCTGTATTCTGTATTTAGAGTAAGAATAAATATTATCCTGTCTTATAACAGTTGGCACAAAAAAATTATTTCTTGATTACCATTTTTCAGTGTATTGTTGAGGCACAAAGAGGATTAAAAAAGGAAAAAGAGTAAGCTTTATTTACTTTTTTATCACAAAAGTATGTAGATATGCATAAATTTTGAAATAAAAATCAAGATATCTGTTTCTATTTATATTAAACACCGAATAATTAATATATTTTGTTATATTAGAAAATTTATAAGAAAATTTAGTGTCACTGAAGATGATTTAATGCTAAAATGCTATTGGGAACAAGAAATGGAAAAAAGATGAACAGTATTTGGATTTGGAATTTCCAGTAATAATCAAAATACATAATTATACGTTTTTAGTTGCTTAAAAGTATCATAGAAATAACATGTAAACAGCATTTCATTGCAGTTTTCAAGCTGAAATATCATAATATTTTAAAAATCTTTAGTTGGATGCAACAGTTTTATAACATTCCACTGTTCAGTAGGAAAGGAAAAGTGCTTGCCGGTGTATGAAACATTCACACTTTTAATTTAATAAAACTTCTTAAAAGTAACGTTACTAAGAATAAATTTCAAAAATTGAACGAATTCGTGTAATGCTTCTGAGCTGAAACACTATCATAAAAATGTTTTTACAGACGAATGCGCGTTGCTTATTGATTTCGTGGAGTGCTTAAAGAGTAGGAAATTTAAAAATTATTTGTTCCATCATTTGGCTTTCAATATTCAATTATTATAAAAATACTTATTTTGAAAAGAGAAAGTATTGTTTTCTATTGATGTAGCCTCCAATTATTCAATTGCTCTTGAGTGTTTTAAAATGCAACAGAGAAACATCGTCATTATTTAGACGGATAAAATTATTAAAATATTTCAGTATTTATAGATACATGCGCATTAAAATGGTCTCTTATTTTTATCACTTGAGTTGTATATTTGCTAATTAAAGCTCATGGAAATGAATTTTGTCACAATTAGTAACATAAATTTTAATACTAGATTTGTTTCCAAAAAAGTATACTTTTCATTTATATCTGAATTAAAATTTATTTTAATCATTTGTAAATCTAATTCGTGAATGATATATTACATAGAATTAAAAAATGGTTTTTGAAAAAGATGAGGATGTGGAAGTCATAAGCAATTTAAACAAATATAACTCTCATCTCCGGGCAACAAGTTCCTTTTAAGCAAATTAGACTTAAAACTTTACTTGACATAAAAAGACTTATGTCTCATTGCATTTCTCATATCATAAAAGTAATTGAAAATGGAAAGCAATCAAAGCTAAAATTTGAGAGCGAGCTTTAGTAAAATGTAATTGTGTCCTGAGCTTAAAATCACTTCTTGGGAACTTTGAAGAACTCCTGATACATGAAACGATATTTCTGCGGGTAAAACAAGAGTCTGTCGCCCAGCAGCGATAATGGTTAGTGACTCTGATTGCCGTGCCTAAGGGCCCGGGTTCGAATCCCAGAGAAGGCATGGATATCTCTAAATGTATAGTGTCTGTGCTGGATGGGGGCACACTAAATGCGAGAAGACCCTAAGACCCCTCACCCCGGCGTGCTCTCTATCTAAATTGGGGGACGGAACTGAGCAACGTCGCACTGTTGCCTTCACTGAGCTCAAGGTTTTTGCCAAAGACAGGCGCTAACATAGCTCTCTGTTACAAGACAGCTAGAAAGTTAGAAGTGACATCCATGGTTATATATGCAGACCACGCTGATCAATATAATGGTTAGCGAAGATAGCTGCCACATCTGTGAGCCTGGACTCGAATTCTGGTGAAGACTTAGATGTTTGTAAGTTTACAGCGGGCGTTTGGCATGAGAGCACTTAAAATGTTTGCGAGCAGTCTTTTCGAGAAGATTTAGATAGATAAAGATTGATGGGAAACCCTCGGGTATGTTATCCGAAGGATTCTACATCGAAATGGGACGGAATTTACCCTTTTTTCAAATATAATTCCATAGTCTTCTTCAGAGGTTACCCTGCGCAACGTTGGCTAATGACCAATGGCTAAATAACCGAAAAGTATTAGCTCTTTCTCGGCGAATGCAAAAAACTCTTAATGTACTCAACCGAGTTAACCCGTGTACACCTATCTAAATTAATTTCGAGCACCCCAGTAAATATATTCAAGAACTTTTTTTAAAGACATGGACATAATAGAATGTATCCTCTACAGTTTTGGGTTAGAATAAAGAAAGAGGTTAAATGAGGCTGAGTTAAAGTAAAGAATAACAAAAATTGGCGGAAAAAATCCATTTTCTGAATTTTTATTGGTGCTTTAAGAAGATAAGCTGAGATCTTCCTTCCGTTAGAAACAATATGAACGATATATTCCACTTATGTACTTTTGGAAAAGATATATATAATTGTATAAAGGGCTTTTTTATTCCGCAATATTTTGATATTTTATCGCTTCACAGACTCAATAAATAGTATTTACTACCTTTACAGTGAAAGTGTTAGTTTGAAAAGTTTAAACGTCATTTCTTTAAAGAAATAAGCATCCATATCTATAAAAATGAATTACAGTAGTTTAAAAATTTATTTTTTAATCAACATAAAATGTACTGTCCTGCAATTTTTCATCAAAAATATGTTTGAAAATATGACGTTCACTGCTTTTAGGAAAGTACTCTTTTCCGTTCACCAGTCCATGTTAAGGAAGGGTAAAAAAAAAAACGGCTAAAGATGAACAATATACGCAGACACCTTTTTGTTAACGTTGAAGAGCCATCAGAATTTTTTCTATTTTTTTGAAGAAAGGAACTTGAAGAAATGAGCAATGCCCTCGGCGGGATTCGAACCACGGATCTTTCGAATACGCCTGAGAGTGCTGACCACTAAACCACGAAGACATGCCAAGAAGGCGGGAAAAATACCCTATAACCTATATGTTATTATTAATTAAATCCATCAAAGAAAAGCACTAGTGATAATACGTCCTAATTACAAACGAACTAATTTCTAATAAAAGTTATTTATAGTTATAAAATGACAAACACCAGAGAAAATATTGTTTTTAGTTCACTTATATAAAGACTATAGCTATAATAGCTGTAGATAAAACTCATAACTGGACTCTTTTTAGTTTCTTAACATTCTGCAGATCTAAATATTTTGTATCGACTAAAAAAATGTAGGTAATATTAAAATATTTACGAACTAACTAAATTAGTACAAACAGGAAGACAATTCCTTTTTAAGATACAGGAAAATAATGCATTCTAGATATTTATTAAGTTCCTTAGTAGAGGATAATGAAGCAAACAAATCTTGCATAAAACGAATCAATCATTTTTTATAATTTATTCCTTATAGAAATCAATCATTTTTTATAGTCAGTAAAAATTATCTGTTAGTATAAAGTTTGGTTTTTCTGAGGCAGACTGCCCTATGCAAAACTATTGTGTTTCTTTATCATCGATGTTGATTTTATTTCCATTCTCTTTGACATAAATATGATATATGCTACCAAAACTTATAAGCCTTTCTGGCTTCTTTTTAATTCATCTTTAACAAAATAATCTTTAATTTTACAATTTCAGTTTATTTTCTGCCTCTATTTGTAATTTATATATACAATTAGATTTTGAAGCTGTGCATTAAATTTAATTTTAATATTTTTTTTATTATTTTTTATCGCTTGATGCAATGTATTCAACAGAGAAATTTCTTTTTTTACGCAATTTAAAATTGCATGACAGAGTATTATTCATTATAATTAACATTTTAATTATAAAAGAATTGAATTTTATAAGTTCGAATCTCGGATAAACCGTGAAATCTTTAAATGTATAATGTATTTTTGGCGTGAAATCACTTAATATACTGTGGAGCCGAAAGCCCTCTCGAGAGGTCTGGTGACAGCAGAAGACGGGTGGGCGATTCTCGCATCTGTTTTCCGGAACGTTTTCCATTAAAATTAGGAGGGAACTTCTTTTTTTCTGTTTGTTTAATTTGGTAGCTATTCACGGTGCACCCAGTGAAACATTCTCGGTGAGGAGATGGCTAAATGGCTGCTGGTGCATTACTCTCGAATGAATTAAATTGCAAATTTTCGACCACAGGAAAAGCAACATACTCAAATACTTTAAGCTTTAAAATATTTATATAAGGTTTGGAACTAAGGGCTTTCGAACCATAAGCATTTTATCAAAAAGCATTTTAAATAAGATTAAGTATGGCACTTAATTTTAGGTTTTCTATAAAAGATAATATAACTTGATAAAGATAAATAAAATAAATATACCGGAGTTATCAATTCATAATTCAATAGTTTTATAACAGCATAAACTTTCATTTCGGATCAACAACACATAAACACTAATACTGAAATGCGGATGTCTTGAAGCATTTATTGCATCCTAAAGCTTTCATAATACTGTTAAGCTCTACAAATAATGTTCGGAATAATGCAACATTAAAACGATTACAGCCGCATTTCGATTCTTTATTTATAAGTTTAACATAATCTACTTCTGTATTTGCAATTGATAAATATGTAAGCATAAATGCATTTCAATACAAAGCTAACCATATTATTTGTATATATATAGAGAGAGAGTCTTAAATTGATATCTATAGGAATGGTTTATAGAAGTTCTATTTATTGACTTGAAACGAGAAAATTTAAGAAATTAAGTGGCAAACTATGTAACTTAAAAATAAATGCATTACGTTTGTGATCATAAAATAGATACGTGATAAATGTTTTCTGTAAAGCCTTACTAACATATACGTGAAAGTATAACGAGATGAAAAATGTGTATCTTAATTTATTTAACGATACTAAATTAATATGAGAAAGTAATAATATAGCTTGAAGAAATAAAGAATTTAAAATTGTAAAATATGAGATTTTTTAATTGCTATAAAAACTAAAATTTTGTAATAACGTAAGTGGCTTCAGTTAATTAATGAAGTTTAACACTACATATATTACATTACAGGATATATTATCTGGAATGCTTTGAAATACTACTCTATAGCATACCGGTTCCTGTAATTTGAGTTAGGTTCATAATTGCATCTCAAGGGAAATCTGTAATTAACCTATATATGTAGCTCATATTACAATGTCAGAAGTTAAATGTTAGAGCATGAAATGCTGTTAGTTCACAAGACGCTAGTATATGCCCTTGTATAAGCTTGCGAGTGAATTTGTTAAAACAAGAATTGTCCGTAACTGTTCTGCAAGATACGTATTAAAATATCTCTTTAAATAATTGGGGCAAAAGTACTTTGTCCCCCGATAATGCATTTTATTTTATTCCGCAGTAAATCTGCTCAGAAATTATGTCAGTGCTAGAAGTAAAATTAACAAGGAATTACAAATCTATTCAGAATTTGTCGAAAAGTCACGTTACATGCATTAACTTTGCAGTATTTCAGTTTGGCTATTTCCCTGAGGTAGTCTTCAATGAATGGGCTTTGAATTCATAGATACAGATAGGTAGATAGTCTACCTATTTTATTGCATTTCCGTTGTATATATCAAAATACTTTCTTGTTAACCTATTTTTGTAAATTTTTCTTGCTATACGTGACGCTTTTAAATGTGTGTTTTGATTTCACCTTTCAATTTGCCCCCTTCACTTTTAGCTTTAACGACATAAAATGTTTCACATGACAGTTAACATATGCAGTCTGTACCTAGAAAGCCGATCGGAGAAGAATGGTAAAGAATGAAAGCAGAGTAAGCAGATTTAGTAGGAAATTAGTAACAAAATGAAACACACAATCGTACTTTGTTTTCTGAAACTTTGCCTAAAGCACTATAATGTTAGATAAAATAAAAAAAATATAGCAATAATCGGATCTTTTTATATCTTTAATACTTGTTCTGCAAATTAATTCAATTAATTTTCAATAGAGCAGCGTTTTCTTTTCTCATTTGCTTTCACCCTGGAAAATAATTTTGCATAAAAAAAAATAGTGCGTTAAAAAGTTAATATATACTGCTGTGTAGTGTCATTATTCTTGGCCTAAGGGAACGTTTCTTTCACCGATAAGTTAAGTAACTTAAAGATCAATGCTTAGTTTTGTTCTTGTAATTAATTCCAAGCAATTCGTAATTTAAAAGATAAGCATCATAAGCAATTTAGTTGAAGTACTGAATTACAATTACAAAAATATTGAACAAAAAATAGCTTGTGTTGCAGAAAAACACAAAAATATTGCAAAAATGGCGCCACTTTATCTTTTGTGTTTCCCGTGAAAACTGTAGATTTTTTTTTCTTCCTTTATTGATCGGTAAAAATGCTTTCTTTGTTAATCAGATGAGAAAAAAAATTAAAATTGGAACACAAATATGAATATTTTCTAAAAAATTACCATTTGCAAAAGTGTCATTTAAATTTCATAGCTCGAAATTTTATTTTTCTTGAGCTGAAATAAACGTTCGTACTTTCTAACACTCGGACATTCTTTATATTAAAAAGTCATAATTATTTTCTATTATCAACGGAGAAATATAAACTATTTTTTTTCAGTTCTAACTTTAAACATATTATAATCCCTTCTTTGTAACTCAGCGCTTCGCTAAATATTTTTAAACTCAATTTAGTCTTGGGGAACATGTTCTAAAGAAAAAAAAATTAAATTAAGTAAATTTAAAATTTCACTTACTAGATATTTATCAAAACATTCATAAGCAATAATAATAATAATAACGAAAATAAAAAATTCAAATTTATATTGATTTACCATCTGAAATCTTAATGTTTGTACCTGCAAAACATTTCTGTTGATCACGTTTTGTAATTCAAGCGTACTGACATCTAAATATTAACGTCACTCATTTCAAGATATTTAGTGTTTAATTCAGTGAAACTACCAAATAACGTAATTTTAACTTGAAAAAATAATATGAAATCTTCTTAAATTTTCTGAAAACACTTTGCGAGGGGTATAAACATTTAGAATAAATAAGGACAGTCTGGTATTTAAGATCCAGCAACTGCCGGTTAACGAATGAAATTTAACAATTAAACTGACATGGAAAATCCTTTTCCCTTGATTTTAGACACGTAACTTGACATACAAACATACAATGAAAAAGACGATGTCCCAACCGATTGATTCTGTCTCTTTTGCGTTTAGTATCAATCATCTGCGCAAACTCAGTTCACACCAGTTTGTCTGTAAACTGCAGTATTGAATTTGTAATAAATATATAATCGGAATCCATTCGCAGACCTGGTAAAATTACCTCTGGGAACTGATACTGATCGCTTATTAAAATTATTCACTTTCTGAATTTGAACTACCTGCTCGAAACACTACAGAGCAATACGTTTTCTTACAGCCTTCGATACCTGAGCTGTATTAATGGATTAAATAAGAGGCATTTAAAATTAACAAATTCCTTTCAAATTATAGTGAAATCTTGCTCCTAATTTGCAGTCTCTCCAACACGTTAATAAATATCAATAGATTCAAATATTTCTTCATCATGTTTACTGTAAATAATATCTTACACTATTTAATTCAAGAAAAGCTTAATTCAGGAAACCCTGATTAAAAGTTCAGTTTTTTGTCGCATATATACCAAGGGAACAGCATACATATCGCATCTAAACGCTGATTTATTTGTACATTGTTGGCAACGTTCTATAAGGAAAGAAGGAATAAGGAAGATAGATGCGTGAAAGCATTGATTATTTAATTTCCAATAGTATTTTTCTCTTTTCCCTAAACAATGATTCAATCAAGTTTGGGCTGATGTGAATAATTTATTTTTTTTCATTCGAATGCAGTCTGATTGCCATTCGTGTGGTTAATTTTCGCTATCGTCCCTTAAGATTCTAATTGCCACTCCAAATAGAAAACTTTCAAAGCCAAGGGTTTTTTTTTCTTGGAACTAACGTGTCTCTTTAGTTTACGCCCCTATTTATTTCACAGCAAGTTTTGTTTCATTAAAAGAGAACTAACAAAATGCAGCAAGTTTTACGAAGAAGAGAATTTCCGCGAAAAGGAAAAAAACATTGCTTTTTTCCCATTCTAAATAATTCTCTAAAGTATAAGACGGTTGAAGAGGATATCACTTGAAAAGAAAAAATAATAATAATGGAATAATGCTTTGATTTTCTTCACCAGTTTGCTTCTTTTTACACTTTATTCTATAAATCATCGTTTCTCCTTTTTTTACGTTAACATAAAAACATTTCCCTTAGTCATGTTTTAGGTATTTAGCTATTACTACTATATTTTTATATTACAGAACAGCATTTCCCAAGCTGAATGCACATGAACCCCAAGGGGTCCACAGAATCTTTGAAGGGATCCACAAGACAAAATTTCGGGGGTCGATAATATTAACTAACGGATTCATGATAAAGTATTATAAATATAATAATTTAATAATAATAATAAAATAAATTCATTTCATCGGTAAAATTAGAAATCGCTTTTATATGAGACTCGCGTTTTCTGTAGTATTGTTTAGTTAACGGGAAGAAAATTTCTGTCCATAGAAAATTCTCGAACAAGTAATCCTTATTTAAGAAGAAATCAGTATTCTTGAAGAAGAAATCATTATTAATCATTAATATTTATTCTGTTATGATTATTCTAATAAAAGTCAACCAGTCTAAAGCAGTTGTTTCATTCTATCGTGAGTAATCTGTATCTTTCTGGTGAAATTTATTCTTTGTGTTATTGATTGTTATTATTCTAGTGAATTGTGTTTCCATAAACACCTATTAATAGTGGTGGTTTCTGAGGCGAGCAATGTTGCAGCTAAACTCCCTCCATATAATAAAATAAAAATTATTTATTTCTCGCCCATCTGTAAATTTTTATATTTGTAACTAAGAGATTATTGCACAGTTGACCAATATGATATCATTAGTAGGGCTTACCGATTTAATGAGATCTTATTTAATATTTTCAGAAATAAATTTGTATCTGTTGCTTAAAATGGCATATTCAATTTTTTATTTAATATTTTTTGTAAAATATGTTTTAATCTTATCAATTAAACTTTTCAAAATATTAATTTATATTTTTGATATTATATTGAAATTATTTAAATATTATCTTCTAATAATTTACAATAAATATTTCATTTAGAACTGTTTACCTATTTAATTGTTATCTTTAGTATCCTGCAAATAAATAATTTATTTAGGAATATTACATTATTTTAAAAATAGGACTATAGTACTGCTAATTAATAAATATTTTAACTTGTATCTCTGTGTCTCATACTCGTTAATTCATTTAAAAATTCAAAGCAAGCGGCTACTTTGCCGGCGTTAAACCTAAGATTCTCCAAGCAAGATTTATACTTAGAACTAAACATTAATAACTATCTTCACATAAATGTGTGCATGGATATAAAATCAATGAGCAAAATGGCATTTAATAAACCTAAATTTAGCTAAAACTCAAATTCAACATGAAATATGATATACTTTTGGTACTGAGTTACAAACATTAAAACGAAGCATAGAATCAAACAACACCCAAATTGTAAAGTGTGGAGATATACTTTGTACGTATTCTTTCGATGCAATGGTTTCAGCAGAGATCTAGCGGATCCGTATTGGATTTTAGGGAAGAACATTTCTTATTCTCAGCTGTTTCTCTCTTCATAAATCCTCTCACTTCAAATATAATATTCGAACTAAAAAGGTGAGGCCCCACCGGTGGCCGTGTGGTTAAGACCTAAATGCAGTGAGTTCGAAATGGATTCCCAGGCGAAAGAGCTGGTACAGTAATCACATGTTTAATTTAATCAACTATTACAATTTTTTTCATTCAGTTTACTTCACGAAACTACTCTGACATGCAATAACAAATTTAGGGCGCTATCATGATAAAAAGTATCATTTTCTAGCCAAATTTCTTCTTGAAGTTGATAAATTATACAGAGATTGGCTCACAAAATTTCTCTTTCTTTGGTAACAGAATCAAAATTTTCTGCCTTGATCCTTATTAGCTGGTTGAAAACGGAAGGAAAATAGAGCTTACTTAAAAATTATAAACTAATAATTAAAGTACGAGTAATAATAATATTATAAATTAATCACTTTTCCTTTCACATAATTAAAATTTCTTTTGAAGTTTTGCTCTAAAACCAAAAATATAAACATCTGTAAGAATCATATTATAATATGCTTCTTTAGCTTATTTATGTTTTAGAAATATAAAATTGATTTTGTTATAATTTATGCCTCTTGTTTATCTTTCTTAAAGATTTGTTTGTTTTTAAAACCTACCGAAATAAAACATGTCCACAGACTTTTAGCTAGAAATACATAAAATAATTATTTTCATATGTTAAAAGTATGTTCTTAAAACCACGCCTCTTGTAAGTATTATGAAAATGTATTTCTGCAATTAATAAAGGAAATAGATCTTGTCAGTTTTTTTAGTCTTCAGATCTGATCATGTAACAATATGACTCTCATTTTCTGATAGCACATTAAATTTTTATGTTTCATTTATAATACACAGTCCAGTCACATTAATGTGACCATCTGTCAAAAGCCAGAATAACCACCTTTCGCAGAGCGGACTGCTGCGAGACGTGTAGGAAGAGAGTCACATAGGTCCCTGAAGGTGTTCTCTGGGATGTTGAGCCATGCCGACTCTAATGCCGTGGCCAGCTGCGCTAGATTACGCGGTTGAGGATCCATGGCGCGAACAACTCGATCGAGATGGTCCCACAGATGCTCGATTGGGTTTAAGTCAGGTGAGTTTGCTGGCCAGGGGAGGACGGTAAACTCATCCTGGTGCTCTTCGAACCACGCACGTACACTGGCAGCTGTATGGCACCTCGCATTGTCCTGCTGGAAGATGCCATCATCCTGAGGAAAAACAATGCGCATGTAGGGGTGAACATGGTCCGCAAGGACAGATGCGTACTTGTATTGATCCATTGTGCCTTCCACAATGATCAGTGAACCTAGAGAATGCCAGGAAAACATTCCCCAGACCATAATGCTCCCGCCTCCAGCTTGGACCGTTCCGGCAATGGTTGCAGGGTGGTTCCTTTCAGAGGTTTCACGCCTTATACGCCAACGTCCATCTGTCCGATGGAGCATAAAACGCGATTCATCCGAAAACGCAACCTGTCGCCACTCAGTGGACGTCCAGCTGCTGTACTGGCGTGCAAATTCTAGCCTTCGCCGTCGATGAACAGCAGTCAGCATAGGTGCACGAACCAGGCGTCTGCTTCGGAGGCCCAGACGCAGCAATGTTCGCTGAATAGTACTTTGGGAGACACTTTTGGTAGCCCCTTGGTTCATTTTGGTGGTCAGTTGCTCAACGGTAGCCCGTCTATCTGCCCGAACGCATCTCCGCAACCGTCGTTCGCCTCTGTCATCTATGGCCCGTGGTGCACCACATTTGCCACGTCGCTGATTTTGGACAGTCCCATTTTGCCATGCACGGTACACTTTTACCACGGCGGCACGCGAACAGTTCACAAACTCAGCCGTTTCGGAAATGCTTCCACCCTTGGCCCGAAAGCCAATGATCATGCCCTTTTGGAAGTCGGATAAATCGCTTCGTTTCTGCATTACGCCAACGATTGAAATGTTTTCCGAAGCCCTCACACACCCTTTATATACGCTCAACTGCACTGTGCTGCCACCTGCCTTCTGTGATTGGTTATTTAACTCTGACATGGAAAGTACGTGGTGGTCACATTAATGTGACTGGACTGTGTATATTTGTGATGTAAAAGGTTCTTAAGTTATTACTTACGAATTGTACTTCTATTCCCTCATTTTAAATAAATTAACAAGTTCCTAGCACTTTAAGCGTCAGAAATTGCAGTGCGAAATTTTAATGAGTAGACAGACGTAAGTTAACTCAGATTCGAACACAACTTTAAAAATATATACTCAGTTTGCAAATCAGATCAGAAAAATGTAATCTATTTTTCTTTGGCATATTAAAAATATTCCCAATTTCTTCATTTATTACTTAGCAATTATTTCTCAGTAACAAATATAAGTATTAAAATTCACTGGATAAGAAGTGTACATGATTTAACAGAAAAATTCTTAAGTCACTTAAAATGTAACCAGGAACGGAATGAAATACGACACCCTTTTTTAAATAAGGACAAAAATTAATAACGTTAGACAAAAGAGACGGATAAACTCATGACACATAAAACTAACAGTGATAAAATTTAGATCATTTTTTTAAACGTTTCCTTGTGAAAGATTACAGTTCTCAAAATTGGTACACTATGCATCTAAATATTGTCACGAATTTTGAATGCATATAAGAAATTTTAGTGAAATCATATGTAAATTTTAGTAATTTCAGTATCTCTTGCATAATACACTACTGGCCACCCAAATTGCAACACCAAGAAAGACAAGAGATATCACAACAAAATTTATTTAGTAGATAACATGTTAACAAAATATCAAATGATTAAATTTATAGACTTCTGAGAAGTGTGGTTCCTTCCAGAATCAGTAGCAAGAGTAGCCGCCATTGTTGGAGATCACCGCTGCCACACTCCTCGGCATTGATTCAAAGAGACTTTGGATGTATTCTTGGGGTACAGCAGACCAAGCAGCTTCCACACGTTGCCAAAATTGATCTGGTGTGGCACCTTGGGATGTAATCTGGGTCAATCGTTCAGCAACCATGGACCACATGTTTTCTATCGGCGAAAGATCTGGAGAGCGAGCCGGCCAGGGAAGCAGTTCAATCTGGCGATTGACGAAGAACACTTGGACAATGCGAGCTACGTGTGGTCGCGCATTATCCTGTTGAAATATAGCTGTGGGCAATCCCTGGAGGTAAGGAAGGACAACTGGCTCGAACACCTCGGAGATGTAGCGCTGACTGTTTAAAGTACTGGCAATGCGTACTAGAGGATTGCGAGAGTGATATCCAATACCGTCCCATACTATAATACCCGGTGCAGGACCAGTGTGGTGGTGCATAACGTAGCTGTTCAGCATCCTCTCTCCATGTTGTCTCCAGACTCGAATCCGACCATCGTGGTGTTGCAGACAGAAGCGTGACTTGTCAGTAAAGACAATTTCAATCCATTCTGCCGTCCACATCCTTCTTTCATCACACCATTGGCGGCAAGACGTCTGCGTCAAGGGTAGACGAAGCAATGGACGTCTTGCAAACAGACCATGTTTTGTCTATAAACTAATCAGTGGACTGTATAGTAAAATAACTAACTAATTTATTGACAGTAATTAACTATTTAGATCTAATACATGCTCTGGCATGTTGCTTAGCTGAATCCAGATGGCCAAGTGAGCGTAATTCTCCTTGTCCAATAGGTGGCGCTGTATTCTAACTTAACATGCCGCCGCCCGTTGAAATTACAAATTTCAACATATAAATTACAAACAAACATACAATTTAACATTCCAAGAATAACTAATTCTACAATACAATACGAAAGCTAATAGATAATCTTTCATCATGAACATAATATAAAATTATACAAACATTCAAGAACATTAACATTCACTATGCTACAATCGAACTTATTCTTAAACAGTTCTATTTTTTATGTAAATCGCAATTTTCAATAAGAACATAATGTAAACTAAGCATTATTATCCTGGATAGGTAATAAACAAATTTTACTAATACATCGAATATACACACCATTTGATGTTTTCACTTTAACAACTCTGGTTCTATTATCTTTACCAGGTAAAACTTCTAGAATTCTAGCTAAAGACCATTTAAATGGTGGAAGATTATCTTCCTTTAACACAACTAACATACCTGCCTTTAAATTTTCTTTATTAATAAACCATTTGGTGCGTTGTTGGAGATGATTTAAATAATCAGTTTGCCAACGTTTCCAAATAACTTGAATGAACTTGGTAATAACTTGCCATTTAGAAAGTCTATTATCTGCAAGATGAGACAAATCTGGTTCAGGATATGAAGTAATGGAACGTCCAATTAAAAAATGACCCGGCGTTAAGGCTTCAAAGTCATTCGCATCTGTTGATAAAGGTAAAATTGGACGAGAATTGAGAATACCTTCAATCTGTGTGACAACAGTCCAAAATTCTTCTAAAGTTAATTTATAACTGCCGATTGTACGCTGAAGATGATATTTAAATGACTTAATACCTGCTTCCAATAAACCACCGAATTTTGGTGCTCTAGGTGGAATTAGTTTCCAATTTATACCTTCAGATGTTAAAAAATCTGCTATATCAGAATTAGATTTAAGGACTAAGCTATGCAGTTTTTTCAGTTCTGATTTTGCACCAACCATATTAGTACCGTTATCTGACATTATGGTATTACATTTTCCACGACTAGCAATAAATCTTTTAATAGTAGCAAGTAATGAATATGTGGTTAAATCAGTTACTACCTCTAAATGTATTGCTTTAGTAGCTAAACATATGAATAAAGCAACGTACACTTTTGCATAATTACCCTTTCTCTGATTTTTATACTTGATGAGGAATGGACCAGAAAAATCGAGTCCACAAGTATTAAATACAAACCCTGGGTTAACTCTTTCACCAGGTAAATTTCCCATAAGTTGTTCACATACAATTGGTTTAACCTTAAAACATGTTACACATTCATGTACAACTTTTCGAGCTATATCTCGACCATTAATAACCCAAAATTTACTACGAACCTGATGCAATAGTGCTTGAGCACCAAGATGTAAATATTTAACATGGTAATACTGAAAAATTAATCTAGTAAATACATGATCTTTTGGCATTACATAAGGAAACTTTTGGTTGTAATTAAGATTACTATTGGCAAGTCTGCCTCCTACTCTCAGAAGAGAATCATTATCTAAAAATGGACATAAATTTTTTAACTTACTTTTGGAAGAAACACAATTCTTATTTTTTATGGATAGAATATCCTTGCTAAATTGCTGTAACTGTACATACCTGATCAGGATTTTCTCAGCGTCATCCAATTCTTTAACAGTTAGAGAACCTATTAAATTTTTTCCCTTACAATTGGCTATAAATCTACAAACAAAACTTAATACACGAATACTACGAAGATAGTTATTACTAATGTTAAGAATATGATCTAAAACAAGGGAATTAGAGTTCACATTTAGATTAACTAAGTCATTATCCTTAAGTTTGAGTTCTTTGGCGTATTCCACATCATCCATATCAGATGAAATTACTTCACAAGGATTAGTCAAAAACCTCTCCTGAGTCAAGAAAGTTGGTCCATACCACCATAAATCATTATGAAGAAGATCTTTAGGTTCAGTTCCACGTGATATCAAATCAGCTGGATTATTGTGAGTGCTAACATGGTACCACTCATGAACAGCAGTCATGCTTCGAATAACAGATACTCTATTAGCAACAAATGTCTTTAGTTGATAAGGTTCCTTCTTAATCCATGCTAACACTATTGACGAATCAGTGAAGTAATAAACCTTGACTATAGGCAGCTGAATGGCCTCTAATATTCTTTTCATTAGTTTTACCAACAGAACTGCACCACAAAGTTCCAAACGAGGAATGGTAATTGACTTCAGAGGTGACACGCGAGACTTGCTGCACAGAAGTCTTGATGAACATTCATTCGAAGATGACATACATTTCACATAAATTGCAGCACCATAGGCCTTCTGACTAGCATCACAGAATCCTATAATTTCTATTTGCTGTAATCCATTGGTTAGAACAAATCTGGGGATGCGATAATCGTTGACTATTTTTAGACTATGCAGAAATTTTTTCCATTCTTCAAAGTAATTTTTAGGAAGAGGTGTATTCCAATTTAATTTTAGAAGCCAAAGTTCTTGTAGAAATATTTTAGCTTTTGTCGTAACAGGTCCAATTAAACCTAACGGATCAAAGAGGCGACCTATTGTTGATAAGACATCTCTTTTCGTTCCTGTTTCTTCAAAGTCAGGTATCTTTAAATCGTAAGAAAAACAGTCTGTAGACGTATTCCATGACATTCCTAAGGCCTTTGTAATCTGAGGCTTATCCGTAACTTGAAAAGAGTAATCCTGAGTTGCACTTTCTTTATTCTTCAATAGTTCTGGATTATTTGAACACCATTTGTGTAACTGCATTCCACCACGTTCTAGAAGACAGGTTAACTGCGTCTGCAACTCCTTGGCTTCTTGCAGCGTATTAGCTCCAGTGATAATGTCGTCCACGTAACAGTCCTTCAGTATGGCTCTTGAGGCATGAGGAAAGTCAGATGGTTCATCCATTGCTAACTGCTTCAGGACCCTTGTTGCCAGGAATGGTGCACTTGCTGTTCCGTATGTTACAGTCCTTAGACGATAAGTCTGCACATGACTACCAACAGATTCTTTCCACAAGATCAACTGCAGGTTTCGTTGAGATGGTTCAATAAGTATTTGTCTGTACATCTTCTGAACATCAGCTCCTAATGCATAGTTGTACTTTCGAAATCTAATAATAATAGAAAATAAATCTTCTTGAGGTATTCGTCCTTTCATTAATATTGAATTAAGTGATTTTCCATTGCTAGTAGCCGCTGATGCATTAAACACAACGCGAAGCTTGGTAGAGACTTTCTCTGGCCGATAAACTTTATGATGACTAAGATAATTGCAAGTCGATACTTCATTTTCTTGAACTTCTTCCATGTGATTCAGATCCTTATATTCCTTGATAAAATTCTTATATAAGGTATTCATGTTCGAATCGCTTTCTAGTCGTTTCCACACTTGATGCAAGCTTTTCTCAGCCAGCGTTTTCGATTCTCCTAATTCTACACCTTCCCTTATGGATAACTGAACTACATATCTTCCATCATTTTGTCTATAGTGAGTACGCTTGAAATGTTCTTCACAGTATTTTTCTTCTTCACTCAAAGCATCCTCGATATTTTCAATGGATTCAACTTCCCAAAATCTTTGCAAAATTTCTTCAACTCTTTCTTCACTATTTTGAACTAAACCACTATAATTTACTTCTGAGTTACTCTTGCATGCACCAGACGCGATATATCCAAAAACTGTTTCTCGAAATATCAACGGTTGATTTTCTAATTGAAACTGTCCTTGTTTTAAAATCTCAAAAAACAATTCAGCTCCTAGTAACATATCTATTTTGTTAGGTGTTCCAAATTGCGGATCCGCTAATTCAATATCGATGGGAATATTTAATGACTGCACTTCTAAACTCCTTGATGGAGTTACATTGGTTATTTTAGAAATAACTAAACAATTAACTGATCTTACATACGTTAAATCCTTATTCGAAATCTGTACATCTAGTTGATAATTAATATTTATAACTTTCTCATTAATTCCGGATACAGATGCATAAATTCTTTCTTTCTTTATATTTAACAAATTAGCAACTCTTTCACAGAGGAAACAACTCATGCTGCCGTTATCAAGTATTGCGCGAACTGGGATTCTTTTTCCTCCTGAATTGCAAACATATATAATTGCAGTCGCCAATAAGATGTTTTTTCTGCGTGTCAAAAGACAACTTGATTGATTTTTATTAGAGACATCTGCGTTCTTGTTTATAATTTCGTCACTCGTTACTTCCGTTTTAGTTTTGTCTAACTTATGTTCGATGGCGCCATTTCTGACCAGGCGATGGTTTAATGAATGATGTTTTTTGTGGCATTCCGAACATCTGAACTTAGAATCGCATTTTGCGATTAAATGTTCGTTACTGAGACAGTTTAGACACAGTTTATGGGTTTTAACTATTTCATATCTTTGATTTGGATTTAGTTTTAGAAATGAATCACATTTATGCAGTGGATGATTATAATTTTTACATATAACACAAATCGAAACACTACCGGTTTTAACCATAAGAGCCTTTGATTTCGAATTTTTTTCTAACGAATATTTCATTTTATTAGTACTACGGTTAATGTTATCCAATAACTGACATCTTTTCTCTAAAAACGAAATTAATTCATCAAACGTAGGAACTTCCGTAGCATTAATGCTTAGTTCAAATTGTTTGCGCGTTTCAAAATCTAGTTTCTGAAGTACGATATTTAATAACAGAATGTCGGATAAATTATTTTTCTCATATTTTAAAACATTCAAAGCCCTAACGTTTTTAGTAACATTATCTATTACATACCTTATTCCTTTAGACGATTCGAATGTTAAAGTACGTAAATCCATTATTGACTTTATATGCGTCTCAACTAATATTCTTTTATTTTCATACCTATCTTGAAGAGCTTTAAATAAAGAACTAAAAGTATCATCAACAGTTTCAAGATTTTTTGCTTCATCAGTTAATGCAGCCTTTAAATAGTAGAGTTTCTGAACTTCTGTCAGTTGAGTGTAATTCACTATAATGTTTTCGAATTGAAGCTTAAAATTATTTCATTCGGTATATTTACCAGAAAACTGAGGAATTGGTAATTCTGGCAAACGTATTTGTACTTTAGAATCAAATTTATTACAATTATTTTCCTTATCAGAATGTGCGATAGATGATAGAATTTCCATAATTCTTACCTCTAGAACTTCCGTTCTTTCTTCCATTTCAGCGATTTCTTCATCGATGGCTGTGACATCTTTTTCATCAGCACTTTCGAAATATCTATTCCTTAAGTTTCTAATATCCATTTGAATGCTTTGAAGGGATCTATATTTTATTTGAATTTCATTCTTATTCGAACTATCATCATATTCCTTCACTACATTTTCTAATCTAGTTAGTTTCGCTTTTAACGACGTTTTATTTCTGTCTAATGCCAGCATTTTGTTCACTTCTCCGGCTCTGCTGACCAATGTTTTTGTCTATAAACTAATCAGTGGACTGTATAGTAAAAGAACTAACTAATTTATTGACAGTAATTAACTATTCAGATCTAATACATGCTCTGGCATGTTGATTAGCCGAATCCAGATGGCCAAGTGAGCGTAATTCTCCTTGTCCAATAGGTGGCGCTGTATTCTAACTTAACAGACCACTCTGCTGTAAACGGCGTTGAATGGTACGCGCAGACACTGGATAATGAGTTATAGACTGAATTTGCTGTGCTATGGTTCGTGATGTGACTGAGCGATCCTTCACTACCATGCGCACAATGTTCCTGTCATCACGTGAAGTGGTGCACTGAGGTAGATGCGATCGAACACGTCGGTCCGTGGTACCCTCCTGCATCCAACGGTCACACAGCCGCATTATAGTTGTTTGGTTTCGTCCAACACGACTACCGATTTTCCTGAAAGATAGTCCACACTCAGTAGGCCACTATCCTTCCTCTGTCGAACTCGGATACTTGATCAAACGATGATCGCTGTTTACTAGGCATAATTGAAAAAAAAAACGATCAAAGAAATCGTCGAAAACTCCAAGCGTTGAATAGCGCTTTGAAGTGGCGCCACAGGCGCGCGTGATGTGATTCTAATCATTTGGATATCTCACCTCCGCTAATGCATGTTGTAAATTTCATGTTATTTGCATGCTTCCTTCAGGGTGCTGCATTTACGGTGGCCAGCAGTGTATAATATTAGGATTAGAAGCATCAGCAAAAAAATAGAATTACAGAGCGAGATCCATTTAACGTATAGCTATCTTGACAAATCGGCAAGATAATGCCGAGCTGAGTATGATTTTGATAACTAATTTCTTTCCCAAATTTGGCAAGAAATTGACAAAAGTCTCCAAGTTTGGTGATCTTAAGGACACATTTTTTCGATACCTGTGTAAATGTAATTGGTGCTATCTCTACGTAACTCTATGTGGCGCGTAATTGTAATTACGTATAACTTACATCAATTTCCAAATCGAAGTTACTGGAAATTTCTCGGCGGTCGGGAGAAAACTGTATAAGACCGGAGGGTGCATCAGTTTTCAAATCAGTCCAAACTACTGAGAGATCTCCGTGCGAGCTTCGTTTTTAGATGTCCATTACACTAATTATGTTGAACGTTATTAATGTTTTGTAATAGTAACTACCGACTGTGCTCTGACATATTGAGGAAAGCTATGCAAGCACTTTTCCAAAACTGCAAGTTGTTTTTATTTTATTTTGTTTCAATTCTTTTTTTTTATTGGAAAATAAACTTTATCAGTCCTCCATCGGTTGAGTGTGCATTCCGTACATTGCGAACCAGTAGAATTCAGTACATTGCGAGCGTTCAAATTTTTGGTGTCAGAAGTAGGATTGAATGCCGGTGAAAATAGTGATTGGTTAACAACTAAGATAGCTGACAATCTTTATTTCATTCCGAAAAAAGGATGGAAGGAGCCATCAATCCGTTAATGAAGTGAGGTCCGTTAAGGAAATGTATGGAAGCGATAAAAGTCTACTTTACTGCATTTACTACTGGACAAGAATTTAGGAACTGATGAAAGCGGGCGGAGAAAAAATGGAAGGGATCATTAACTCAATTCAGTAAAATATGGAAGCCATCCAAAAGAAGAATGAAGTCAAGAGGAAACGAAAAAAGAAATTACTGTAGAACGAAAAGAGGGATAACGATGGGCAGGCAGAATAGGCACGGTGGAAAATAAAAGTTTTTGAAATTCAAGAAAGGTTTTTTTGCTACCAAGCAACAAACAGAAGAAAGAGACTCTCCTTTTGAACAGCAAATCGATGACAGAATTTCTGCTTTCGCGAAGGAAGCTGACAGCTTAAAGAAATCCCTATTGTTAGCTGGGTGTAATTGTGACGGCTATAAATTTTTACCTATGTCTTCTCGACCTTCTCTAAAGCCGTCCACATATGATTGAAGGCCCTTCTGGCAAATTTGCAAGGTTAAATTCTTTGCAGTTACAACGCACATGAATGGAATTCCGAAGCTCAAGCCTGCCATCTCACTACTTCTCTCAAAGCAGACGCGGCGGATGTCAACGAAACTTTTCCCGAAAACCAGAGGCTAGACTTCAAAGCTCTGTCTTCGGGGCGTTGGAGTTGCGCTTAAGCCAGAAGTGTTAAAAGGACTAAGCCAGGCTCACTTAAAATATTACTAACAGAAGGTTACGGAAACACTCCAAGAGCTCGCCATCGATGTTGAAAAGCTGTCTCATCTCCCCCTTTTGGACACCCTAACAGAAAAAGAGAAATCCTGTCCCTGTAGTACTTCATCGATATCATCCTGGATCCTGAGATACGCAAAAGAGTAGGAATGACGTGTGTCAAGCTTCAAAAGAGCGCCTTATTGTATGCTATGAAATTCAAGGTAGTCGAGCAAGCAACCCGTAGAAATCGCCACTGTCTACACGATTTAAGCCACTCACATAAAAGTCTATAGGAGAACATGAGTAGGAACAAACCGATTCTTAAGTACTGTAACTACGGAAGCGAAGGTTACATACGAATAAATTGCACAACACCCCACCACACGGAAGCTTCAGCAAATCGGCGGAAAAATAATTAACAGCCATCTCGCGGGACAAAGTTGCCAGATATTGAGAAGCACATTTTTAAAGCACTTCCGATTTCTATAAAGAGCGACGGAAGTAATGAATTCTGCATCATGGGACGTATAAATCGGGTTCCTTGTAATATGATCGATACAGAAGCCAATGTTAACCATCATCCAAAAAGATCTTGTAGAGACATTAGGTATTTATTTGGAAGCAGGGGTTGTGAAAAATGAGCAACGCCTTCGCCGGGAATCGAACTACGGACCTCTTGGTTACGCGTTGAGCGTGCTAACCACTACACCACGAAGGCATGCGAAGAAGGCGGGAGAAATAATTTATATACTCCGTCTTTTAAAGGGCGAATGGGGTTTGGGGGATCCAATCGCTAAATCCCCGTGGTGGAGAATCATCATCCACCACCTTTTTAGTTCGGGCGCCAATGTAGAGACATTAGGTATTTATTTGGAAGCATTAGTCGTGAAAAATGAGCAACGCCTTCGCCGGGAATTGAACCACGGACCTTTTGGTTACCCGTCGAGCGTGCTGACCACTGCACCATGAAGGCATGCGAAGAAGGCGGGAGAAATACCTTATAATCTCACTCAATAATTCCAATGGAAACTTGTTGCGATCACGCTCTATATTACCGTCCAGTCTGTGTCCGCTGATAACATCGACATTGATGGAAAATGAAACATTAACATCATTCCTGGATGCGCCGCCTACCATCTCACAGTATATCTGGTAGATAGTACAGACGCTTGGATGCTCGAATCAGACTTTCTATGGAGATAAAAGTTTTCCTTCGACCTTTAAAAAAGGAATAAAATCCATCCACCACATGATAACTTAAGACGATATAAATATACCAATAAGAACACAGTTTTTACTATCTGAATGCATAGCTGAAAACAACAATTTCATAAAATGCATAATGGAGGAGTACTTTAAGAACTGTAATAGCTTGAAAGAGGTACTAGTAGCCTTGGTACTCGTTGATCAATCGAGGACCGTCATGCGAGTGAGAGATGCCAACGCAGATGATTATTCAAAAATTTCAGGATGTGTCCTCTAGTATCAACCATCACTCAAAAAATAGCCAAGATGTCTACCGTTTATTAAACAGGGATAGGTAAGAACATTTCTGTAAAACATACAAGAAAGTGATATTATCAAGCCTTTAGCAAATCATTAGGCCTCTCAATCGTTCCTGTCAGAGAAAAATATTTTTCAATTGTATTTTACTTTGACTTTTCAATTTAACCACCAGTTGAATGATTTTACGACGAAAGGCATCTACCCTCTTCCCAGATTTAACGACAGTTTGGATATTCTTTCTGGAAACAAATTTTTTGACGCTTGATATAAAGACTGGATATATACAGGTAGAGATACATCCTGATGACCGGGCTCCTGATGATCCGATATGTAGGCTAATCGTCTGCTGAAGAAAGAAAATAATACTAAACTCACTTTTAATATAGTGTTGACAGAGAAGTTGGGCAAGGAAATAAAATTTTGAAAGAATTGTTAAGCTTTCAAAATTTTATCTTCGTTTAACATTGTTTTGTTATATTTTAAATCTACTTTGTGTCCTTTTCAAATAAGACCTGTTCTGCATCTGTGCCACAGTATCGGCGTTTAGATCATATTCTCTGAAAATATTTGATTTAGTTCTGCGTAATATTTTCTTAACTTCGAACTGAATATCTTCCCCAAAACCAGTGTCTCAGAATGTTGTCATATTTTGCACTCATTAACTACGAAGATGAGATACAAGAAGTCTCTCATATAGAATCTCAGTTCCCAGTTCTAAAGAAGGTAAGGGAAGCGGGGAATGTAATGAAGTATATATTGATAATATTTATGTTGATGAAAATTGACTGCCCATTGAGGATCGCATCCTAAGACAGATAAAGTGAAAAACTACATAGAAGATAGGAATTTTTTCTGAGAATGCTACATTTTTGAGACTGCTACATTTCATTCCGAAGGATGGGAACAGGTTAATTCATCCACAACAGACTAAGTTTCAATAAAGGCACAACAGTTTTCGACAGGAAGGGAATGGGACAGTGACCTCTTTCTGTTTGGAGTTTCTGGCATATCGATAGCACTTTTTTTTTATTATTTCAGAGGTTGAATTCTGATTATTTGAGTACAGGACATTAATACCGGATGGTAGATACATTTAAGTTAAAAGTATTCTGGCCAGCATTTCCCTTGCGATTAAAGCTCTAAGATTAGTTGACCGAAAATGATTGGTTGGAAACCAGTTTTAATTTAAATAATTTTTCAAGAATTTGGTTTATTTTTTTTCCAGTTCCTTTCAATCAAATGGTAATTCTCAGGATTTGTTGAGGAGGGAAGAAACATTTTGTTTGATTATAATTTTCAAAAAGAAGTCGACTTGGTTTTTATACATTTTATTGTCAGTCATTGCAATGTCATTTTAATTCCCCAAACCGTAAATTAAAGGATTTTTGCTTTTACAGATTTTTAAATTTCCATTTTGTATGTTAAGATTATTTATGTCGCAAGGAAGAAATTGTTAACCAACGATTAAAGTAGTGTTGTGTAGCAAATTCACTTAATTTCTTAAGCTATGGCTTATTAAGAATTAATTTTATTATTATCCTAAATTTATGCTACACAATGTGTATTTTATTTAATATTTGCGCTTTTTGTTTAATTTTAAGTAGGGTTTTTAGTAGTTAAGATTTATTCGTATTTTCCACTCGTTACTCGTAAACGAGCTGAAACACACAATGGAATTGGGTGCTTTTTCTACGAACTAAACTTGATTTTATATTATTTAACTTGGGTTTACCTATTCTTAATTTATATCACTAGAAGCAGAAAAATTATCTTTTTATTTTAAGACCACTTTCACAATTCTAGCCTTAACAGATTTTAAGATGCAATTAGTTATTTAACTGAATCTTTACTTTGCTTTGTGATGAGAATAATGGGGGAAAGGGATTCGAAAAAGATGCACTTTTTAGCTGAGTTCTAACGCTTGCTACATGTTAAGGGAACTTTAGAGTGGGGTTAGTTTTAGGTTTTCCAGTTGACCTTGCACGTGTTCCCAAATTCTTGGCATTCCTTTGGCGAGGTTTGGCAACGTTTGAATTTGTCTTTAGTCCAGCACCTCGGAAAAAGGAGAAATTTTACAGGGGTGTAAGCGTGGTTTGTAGTACCGGATTTTTCACCCCTTTTAGCGGGTTTTGGCGTTTTATGGGCTTCATTTCTTAACAGAAAGCCGTTGCAGGTGTTGTTCGCCCTCTTTTGCCGCCTGTATCTGTTATGCTGTAGGCTCTCGCTTGGTAGCGGGATTCGTTCGCCTCAACTCGGTGATGGATAATTTTAACCTAGGCTCTCGTGGCCATATCCCGAGAACTGAGTAAATCTCTGTTAGTTTTTGGATTCAACTGAACATCACCGATAAACGCACAAGCTTCATTGGGCTCAGACTGCCCTCATTCATCCATTCAACGTTGCATTGATTCGAATAATTCCATCTGATGATGTTTGTACTATTTCATTACCCTCACTATGAAATTCCCAGCGCAGACTGCCCCATCCATCCATTCAAGGTAATATTGATTCGAAATAACTTCATCTGTTGATGTTTGACCTCGGGGCGGGGGCGTTTAAGAACCTAAAGCCCCGTTCACACCAACGCGGTCACGCGTTCGGGCGTAAAGCGTTGACCAATTAGAACCGAGCTCAGAGGCGGCATTTTCCGGACGAACGGAGAACGCGTGAGTTGACTTAACTTCAACTTTTCGTCGCTTCACGCTTGAGTTTCAAGCATCTCGTTTCAAACGTCCAGTTTATACCACGACTTTTAAATGTTTGCACTTCAAAAAATTCTTCGTGATGAAAAAAAAAAGTCAAATGGACTAATCTTAATAAAAATTTCAGTTAACAATAAAAAATGAATATGCTAGTAGAATAAATAGCTTTATAAATTATTCAAAGGAACATTCAGCGGGTACTAGGGAATTGTATTGCGGGTTCGGGCCTTGCTTTTTCCTACCTTTGATGATACAAATACAATATTTTTTTACACACCTACCAGGACTTTTTTTGGGGGGGGGCACACAAGAAGCTTGCATTTATTTTTTTTTATTTAATTTAATTTCATTCACCATTCATTTAAATCTAATTTTCGTTTGGCATTGTGTGCCAAACTGTGTGCCTTCTTTTGACAACGAGCAATTCATAAAATGATCTGATTCTATTTCGGCTCACACGAGACTAGCAAAAGCGATACTGGTATTAGTATAAAGTTGATGTTTTATCTAATAGGAAATTTAGTGAGTTCTGAATTTTAAACGAGCGGTGACAAGGTAAACTATTTGTTTAAAAAAAATTAAGAAAACTGTTATTTATACAGAAAATAAAACTCGCTAGTATGTAGCTGATTTTGTGGAATACTGCTATGCATTTTAATGGCTTCAGTGTTTATTTTTCTTAACATGCACGGCCACTTTTCGAACAATTTATACATGAACTTAACCAAAGGTCTAATCTTGATGATAATTTTTCATTAATTTAAAGAACTTTTGCATGAGCATTAGAAAATTTGCTAATTGTGGAATTCAATTTTTAACGCAGAAAAAGAAGTCTATATAAAATGAAGTTAGTTCAACGAATTTTAGGTAAAAGTGACCTTATAAAATAAGTCTTTAGATACTGGCTGTTCATTAATATATGAATGCTTAATTGAAGTAATTACTGTTACATTTAAGGTAAAAAATGTGCACATAAGGCAGAAACTAAAACATTTTTTAAAAAAAATTGCTGTTATTTATTAAAAATAGCTGCTTTTTTTAAATGTGATATTTAATTTAATAATGCTGTAAATCCTACATATATTTAAACAAAATATACTTTTTTACTGCCTTATTTCAACCAATTAAGGGAAGTTCATTTAAAGAAGTATTTAAGGGAAGTTCATACATCATGCAAAAACATTTATGGTATTCCAAACCATGAAAAATTTACTCTTCAAAATAGAATAATGAAATTAGGATTTTTTAATTATCATTCAACAAAACTCATAAATAAATTAAATTAGATATATACAGCGTTATATATATACAACGATCCTTTTCTAAGATATCATATTCCTGTCTTCCAAACGCTTCTTTTCTGCGATATTCTGACAAAAATTAGTGTTCTGCTTTTGAATAAATGACGCAAGAAATTCGTCAAATTGATGAGGTGTCATGCGAAAGTAATTAAAAGAAATTTCGTTTCGTTCAAGCGCATTTCTTAAATTAAATTCTATGCGTCTCCTTGCTACAGTCATCTCTCACATATTAATATAAACAACTGCATTCTGCTTCTCTTACACAAAGTAAAATAAGTTTTAATCGAGCAGAAATTAAACCTATTTTAATTTAAAAATGCAATCGTAAAAAGTCAAAATACCACACAAAATTTTCACGTTTTTCCCCAAGTTTCCGATACGAAGAGCCATCTAGTGCGAGCATATGACAACGCTTAAAGCGAAAGTTGCCGCGCTGGTGTGAACTGACGTACGCGGAAAGCGTTTTTTTCCGCGTTGCCGCTTTGCGCCCCGACGGACTAGTGTGAAAGCAGCTTAAGGCTTCTAGCAGAAATGAGGATCCCGATGTTAGCCGCGTACATCTAAGAAGAATTTCCATCTTGTCTTTCACTGATGACCGTTGGCAGAATTTCACGTCTTCCTTATTCTGAATTCATTTCCTAACATCGACAGAGGTGCAGTAGTCCCAGTCACAATCGACGTTGCTTAGCGTTTGCTTAGTCACGAAGGTCAGAATGTCAAGAAGATGCTCAGATAAGAAAAATTTTGTTTTTGTATTCAATTAGCTCTTAACTTAAGTAAAAAGAAGGGGGGTTGACATTTATCAGTTTATAGTTAACTACAATAGTAAGAAGGGTTAATCACTTACATCAAAAACAATAACAGAAAAATGTAATTATGGTTTCATTTTAAAATGTCTGTATTCTAAGAATATTTAAATTTTGTTTATTTGATGAGTTTACTTCCACGCAGAGTTAAAGATAATTGTAAACTGAAACAGAATTGCTTCTGTGTTAATATTCTTATCTTTCCTAAAAAGGGTGGTATTGTTGAAATTCTGTTAATTGAATCTGAATGTTAGAAGATCTTGTTTTTACTGTACAATAATAAGATATAAAATTTAAGGTTTGTTAGGAATAATAGTACTTTTTATTTTTACAGTGCAATAATAAGGTGAAGAAATAACTAAATTTGTTAATAGAAATAGTCTGTTATGAATATTATAAAATTTTACTTAAATGAAGTAGTTATGCTGTTACTTAATAAGTAGTTACTGAAATTGAAAAAAGTTTTATTTTGGAATTACTGAATTGTTAGAAACTAGTATAAGTGTTCTCTCTTAAGTGTTTTAGAATTTTCTCAGGTTAATTTTGTTTCACTCCCCGGGGAGGCTTAATTTAACTTTATTATCAAATTGTAATTCACATATTTGACTTAATTGAAAAATAAATACTAAAAGGTATTCCTTAAATTTGATACTGTTTCTTGTGTTCTTTGCATGTTTAAGCTACTCTTTTGAGATACATGATTTACGTGAGTTAACGAGCATCAAGTTTCATGGGTTGTTTAGGATCTTACACAACGCAAGTACTTTTGGATAGTTTAATTTGTAGCCAAACTGTTAGCTTTGTTTAGTGATGTTCTTCCTAAAACGCACCATACTCAACAGTAGTAAAGTGCAAAATAACAACATGTATTTTTCCATGATGTCTAGTGTTTTGTATTTATTTCTTAGACTCACACAGCTCTACGTAGCTGTAGCTGCAGATCCCCAATCAGCGCAGTTTATCAAAATCTGTATGCATTGACATAAATTTCGACTTCCACGAGATTATTTAGATAAATTAAATCGTCACAATTTTAAACGCACGTATACAATAAATATTACTAAAAACAGAGAAGAATTTAAGAAAATAAAGCACTTATAATTAGCAATAATTTTAAGCAAATTAAAAATAAAATGCTACTAGACATTACTTTCCTACTAAATTCACACCTTTAAAGTTAATAAGTAATAGAAAATTTTAGAAACATAACAAAGGGAATGAAAGGTAAACGTATTCAGATATCGTAATTCTTGAGCAAATAATACCTCCCTAGGTTATAATTGCATTTTAACTGCCGTCTCGTGTCATCATTTTTATTCGAGATTTTCTAGGATTTTGAAACCTCGACTTCTTTTTCATACTGTTTTATCAGTCTTTACCAATCAATCACGCAACACCGAAAAATAGAGTTTTTAGGAAGTTTATGAAAAATGAAGGAGGAATTGTTATGGAAAAGCATATCAGGACTGGCTATTCGGTGCGTGTTCTTTGCAGACATTGTGAAATATTTACCAGGGTGTTTCTTCTCAAGTTTTCAGTCCTGAACTGGAACAGGGAGCGGAAGGTACGCTATGTTCTGGTGTAACTGCTGGGCTGGAGAATAACTGCACGTGAAGGGATTTGAAATCCTTTTTTATTCAATCACTAGTAATTACAAAAACTTCCCAACTTGGAAGAGATACAGAAAGTAAAAGACCGCACTTGGGTCTTAACGTAACAATCAAATAATTTCAAAACTAAACCTAAAATAGAAATTAAATCAACTTTGCTTCGCAGAGCAATTCGCGGAAGTTGGCCTCTATCTAAAATGATGCATAGTAAGATATACTAAATACTACCGCACTTTAATTTATTTTACAATGCAATCACGTAGTAAGCACTATGGCTTATAAATTTAAACTGCTAGCTGGTCAGGCGAACGTTGAGCAGCGTGACCGTGATCTGAGGCAAAGCTCTCACACACCGAGAGGTTTCTACCTCTGGCTTAAATAGTGCTTGGCTGAACTTCAAAAATTAGCATAAGCTAAAAACGCGCGCTTCTTCTGACAGGAAGTTGAAGCAGAGAGGAGATAGAAAAGATTTAAATTAAAATAAACTTGGTTAGTTTAACTAAAACCTTACATACTTCCCGCCAGAATTGCGATAGTTAAACTACTTTGGTCCAAACGGACCATGTTGAAAACTAGCAATTCTAAATAGTCGAAAATTTCACTGTTCTAAACTTAGGCCAACTCTTACAAGGCAATATATGTTTGTGTAAAATACAGACGAAATTTTCTGGAACAACAATCTTCAACATTTTTTTTTTCAAGTCTTATTCTTCAAACAGTCTTACTCCTTCCAGCAAAATCTGGAAGGAAAACAACTTTAGTATGACATAATAACAGAATAATTCTAAGTGGTACAAATCCTTTTTTTTTTTTTCTGTGTAATTTTGCACACACACATTATCATTCAAGCACAATTAAATTCTTCCCCCGTATGCTCTCTCACCGGTGTTGGATGTAAAGCAAACCGCCATTGCGGGTTTTTATGTGTTCGGGGGTGTTCAACTCTTCCACCTACAATCGACTAACATTAGTTAGAACTTGACATACGAGACCTGAAAAAAACGCCCTATAACCAGCTAATCCTAAGGTTCTCACTAGCTTTATGTCTAACACTTTAAGTGTATTTGGTGGAGAGCCTAATTAACACTTGCATTCTAAAATAGTGAATCTTTAACTTTTCATGCATACAAATTCGCAGTTTGCACACAACATTCACATTAATATTGCACTTAACGTGCATTGCTAGCATAATATTATTTGTTACATTTCATAACACATTAACAATTTCATAGCAATCCTGAAATGCAAATAGAGGTTAAATTTCTAAGCTTACAGAAATATAGGTTAAATTTCTAAGCTTACAGCAAGTGCTTCCTATTCCTTTCTCAAGGTACTTTCTTGAAATATCAAATTACATTGAATTAATAGTCTACAGACTAAATCGTGTTTTTCAATTTTCCGAATTTTCATTCTAGACATTTTACAAGTCTTTAGACAAAGCGTCGTACAAAATCATTTAGTTAACATATTCTTTTCAGCAATTCATTGCTTTTACAGAATTAATCTATTTACAAAATTAAGTAATTTTAAATCTTTAAGAATTACAATTTCTTTTAACAAAACATTTTACTTTCCATATGAGAACTTATCGCTCACTTGGCGTAAAAGTCAACCTCGCTTGAGGTAAAATCAGCCCTGCAACTTGCAGTATACTCAAAAATTAACTAAACTTTTGAATACGAAATTGTACTTATCTTATTATGATCGTCCATCCTTTTCTTGGCCCAATCTTTAAAACTTGAGTAAGTTGTAGCCTGGTTTAGTTTCCTCGTTTTTCGTTGTTGTTCTTTCGGAGCCTGCTGATCTCTTTTTCTTTTGACATTCCGTCGTTGTATCCTCGGCAATTTCCTTTGTAGAGGAGGTTGCTCCGCTGGACGTTTGGTGGACTGGGCCCTTCTCTCCTGGGCCCTTGCTCGTTGCTTGTCCTGGTTCCTGCTGTCTTCGGGAAGTTGATTCTCAGGCTGCAATCGACGTTTCTTGCTTCTCAGGCACCTGTCCGATGATTCCACAGTTCTTTTGGATACATTGGGCTTCCCTTGCCCATTCTGCTTTCTTCTCTTGGTGCGGTCGTAATTCCGTTCGTAGATTTGTTCACCTGCATCGTGAGACTTTCTTTTGAAACCACCTTTTTGGTTCTTATTTCTTTGTTGAGGAGGAGCTTTCTTCTTCTGACATTTCGATGCCGTTGTAGCTGGTTCCTGCTGTTTTTGCTGAAGTATATCTTCCTGGCTAGTCGATTGCCTCGGATCCTGAAACGAATCTTTAAATACAGCCATTTTGCTGCGATTATAGAACGGTTTTATTTGGTCTACATTCGCTTTGAGCGTTTGACCATCATTTCTTTTTAATATAACCACTGCCCCTGTTATCTTTTCAATTGTGAACGGGCCTTCAAAACGCGGAAAGAATTTCCCCACCTTTTCTTCTGGGGCATTTGACAAGTTGTGCTTAATTTTAAGCACTTCATCTCCACATTGTACTTGACCTCCTTTTTAGGTCGTAATACAATTTCTGTTTTCTTTGGGCCGTTTCTATATTTTCCGTCGCTTCCCGTATTAACTTTTGTATATCACTCATTTTAAATTCTTCTGCCCTTTCCTGTACAAAGAACATTTTATCTAGGGGGGTCAAGATCTTTCTTCCTAAGAAGAGTTCAGCGGGTGTTTTTTGTGTAGTATCGTGTTTGGCGGTCCTAAGGGCAAATGCAAATTCATTTATATGGCTATCCCAGGTAGAGTGATAGTTTTTCACATAACTACGAATTATTTTCACTACATTTCTATTCACCCGTTCCGCTATGTTTGACTGCGGACGATACGGGACCATCTTTAGATGACGTATGCCCAGTTTTGCACACATTTCCTCAAACATTTTACTAACAAACTGAGGACCATTGTCTGAAATAACTTTTAGGGGCGCCCCGTATTTTAAAATATACTTATTTAGAATTGAATCTACTACAATTTTTGCAGACGCGCGTTTTAACGGAATTAACTCTAACCATTTGCTAAAATGATCCACTATAACTAAAAGATATCGGCTTTTATTAACTTTACTTCGAGGGTAAGGTCCAAGTAAATCGATGCCTATTATTTGATTTGGGAATTCTGATTTAATACTATTTAGGAACCCGGCCGGGCGGAAATTAACATAATTATTTAATTGACATGTTGGGCACGACTGGACATACGCCCTAGTAAACTTTTGCAGTTCTGGAAAGAAAACTGCCTCGCGAACTCTCTGAACAGTTTTTCTTATACCTAAATGAGCCGAAATGGCACAATCATGCAACTCTTCTAATACATTCAACCTCATGCTAGCTGGGATAACCGGTCTATATTCATGATTCTCATTAGTAGCTTTCGTATAGAATAACAGTCCGTCAATTAATTCGTAATTTTCGGCCCTATTTCTTATCGGCACAATATCCGGATGATTGAAATTCTCAGGGTCGGCCAAATAATTGTATATATTTTTGAACTCCGGATCTTTTTTGAGTTCGGCTATTACTGTTTCACGAGAATCTAATACTTTGGATGTTAACATGGCTATCTTAATTACACTTCCATTTTCATCTAAGTTAATTCTGCTTAAAGCATCTGCCACAACATTTTCTTTTCCCGGCGTATGTTTAATTATTAGGTTATATTCCTGTAATTTGAGAGCCCACCTTATTAATCTGGGTGATAAATTTTTTCCAGAATAGAGTCTAGTGACCGCCGCGTGGTCGGTATATACAGTTACTGGAGAACTTCCAAAGAACACACGAAATTTCTGTACTGATGCTAACACTGCGAGAGTTTCTCTCTCTGTTGCGGAATAGTTTCTTTGGGTTTCATTTAATGTTCGGCTGAAAAAAGCCACGGGCTGACCATTTTGGGAAAGCACTGCACCAATCGCGAAATCTGAAGCGTCCGCTGAAATCTCTAATCCCTTATCCCCTTCTGGAAATTTTAAGACGGGAGCTTGAGTCAATGCGTCTTTCAATTTTTGAAACGCCAAGTTGGCTTCTGCTGACCACGAAAACCTAGCTTTTTTTCTTTTCAACTTTAGCAGTGGCTCAGCTATTTTTGCAAAGTCTTTAATGAAAGCCCGGTAATATGAACACATCCCGAGAAACGACGATAATTTCTTCGCTGTTTTAGGAACAGGATAATTTCTAATGGCTACTATTTTTGACTGATCCGTTTCGATTCCCTTTTGGGAAATTTTAAATCCTAAATAACGTAACTCTTTTGCGGCAAATTTACATTTAGACGCATTTATCTTTAAACCAGCTTCGTTTAACAATGAAAATACTTTTCTTAAATCTTGTAAGTGTTGTTCTAGAGTACTACTCGTAATTATAATATCGTCTAAATATATGAAAGTGCTTTTACCAAGGACTGGTCTTAAGACGATGTCCATACATCTTTGGAACGTTGCCGGCGCGCCGGATAATCCGAACGGCATTCTAAGAAATGCGTACGTACCAGATTTCGTTATGAACGCGGTTTTGTGTACGTCCTCGGGTTTTACCCCAATCTGAAAATAGCCACTCGTGAGATCTAATGTAGTCATGTATTTTGTAGACGAAATATTTCGAATAATTTCTTCAATTATCGGCAACGGATATACAGGATATTTTGTAACTGAATTTAACTTGCGATAATCTATAGCAAAACGCCACCGCTTCGGGTGCGTAATCGGGTAATCATTATTTTTCTTACACAGGACAACGGGGCTAGCATAACTGCTAGAAATTGGCGTGATGATTTTATTCTTTAACATCTCTTTAATATGATGTTCAATTATTTCCTCTTTTGTCCTATCATATCTATATGGCTTTTGCCTAACTGGCTGAGCGTCCCCCGTGTCAATGTCGTGGTTCACCACCTGCGTAAAGCCTGGTACATCACTAAATAAATTCGCAAAGTGACTTACCAGACCTTGGATTTTCTCTTTTTCCTCTGCTTGTAAATGTTCCAAGTCCAGCTGCGGGGGCTTATCATTCTTCGCTTCAATTGGCTTCATATTTAATGTTAGTTCTCCCCCCTTGAAATCAATTTTTGCTTCTGCCAAACTAAAAAAGTCCACACCTAGAATAATACAAGTCTGCAGGTTACGCACAATATAAAACAGGATTCTTACCTGTTCGTTGTTGATACGCACGAACAATGGTACTTTTCCTAAACAGCTACATTTTTCTCCTTGGGCCGCTATGACATCCGTGTCTCTTGCACTAAAAATTCTGTAACGTCGAAAGTGCTTCTTAAAGAATCTTTCCGATACGAAGCTGCTTTGGGCTCCTGTATCCAAGAGGGCTGTCGCCGGTATGTTGTTGATTAGAACTTCAATCTTCGGCAAACTCAAATTCTTAACGACCACGGTGTTTAAATTGATTTTGGAAGGGTTTTGCGCTGCTTCGGACTTCTTCACCTTCCTCGAAGAAATCCCTCTTAGTTTAAATTCTTTTTCTTCTGGTTGCCCTCGGAATCTTTGCTTGTTCTTCTATTAAATTCCCTTCGTTCGCCGCTCGCTTTAGGAGACACATCTTTCTTCGGCCATTGCTTCGCCTTATTCCCGTAACTTTGATTTTGCTTTTGCTGCGGTCTTGGCGAACTCCACTGACTTCTTCGCTCAAATTGGCGTCGTCGTTCGTTGTCGGCTGTTCTTCGGCTTTCAAATTGTACCGCGAGCTCAAATAATCTGTCTAATGTTGTTGGATTTCTTAGTTCGATGAAATCTTGAACTTGGGGCAGTAGCCTAGGAAGTATAACTTGAATAATTTCAGGATCCGGGCGACTTCCATACAAAAGCTTGAAAACTTGAATTTTCCTCAAAATAAAATTAGACAAATCTTCTATTCTTTCTTGGTATCGGCTAAACAGTTCAGCTTCCAATCTGGCTCGATCTCGCACCACGGGAAATGCTTTCACTAGAGAATTCTTGAAATTTTCATACGTGTATGTGGGGCTTCCTGGTTCCCCCAAGAGATTCTTTCCGATGCACTTGAACCAACTTAGCGCTTGGCCCTTCAAAGCGCTGGTAGCAAGAGCGACTTTCTGAAATTCGTGGACTGGATATAGCATGAAGTGGGAGTCTAGCTTTTCCAGGAAATTGATTACGGCTGTCTTGCCGTCAAAACTTGCCGCTGGCTTCATGGCTGCTCGCATGGTTTGTACGATGTAGCCGAATCCTTCTATGCCAGGAGGTGCTATCTCAGGATTCTGGACAGGTACAGCAGGTGTCTCAGGTTCGTCTTCTTGTTGTTGAGGCCATCCTCTTCTTTTTGTGCGGGCGCCATTATCAGGACTTAGCATTCTGTGTGTATTCTTTGAGAACATTGTAAATTCTGTAAAGGGTTCTTATCCTTACGTTCTAAGTCCTGAACTGGAACAGGGAGCGGAAGGTACGCTATGTTCTGATGTAACTGCTGGGCTGGAGAATAACTGCACGTGAAGGGATTTGAAATCCTCTTTTATTCAATCACTATTAAATACAAACCTCCCAATTCGGGAGAGATACAGAACGTAACAGACCACACTTTGGTCGAACTTAACAATCAAATAAATTTAAATAAATTAAAATAGAACTTAAATTAAACTTTGCTTCGCAGAGCAATTCGCGGAAGTTGGCCTCTATCTAAAAGGGTGCGTAGCAAGATATACTAAATACTACCGCACTTTAATTTATTTTACAATGCAATCACGTAGTAAGCACTATGGCTTATAAATTTAAACTGCTAGCTGGTCAGGCGAAAGTTGAGCAGCGTGACCGTGATCTGAGGCAAAGCTCTCACACACCGAGAGGTTTCTACCTCTGGCTTAAATAGTGCATGGCTGAACTTCAAAAATTAGCATAAGCTAAAAACGCGCGCTTCTTCTGACAGGAAGTTGAAGCAGAGAGGAGATAGAAAAGATTTAAATTAAAATAAACTTGGTTAGTTTAACTAAAACCTTACAAGCAGTTCTTCGCAACGACGCTTAGCGAAATAAATAAATCAACAAATGAGTAAAGCAGCGTATTATAATGCCCTTTTGTAGATAATCGAAAGATTCTTATGCAAAAGAACTATTGCCTAGCAACAAAAGCTACTGAGAACTCTTGAATCTTGAATTTAAAATATTGACAGAGTATCAGCATAAGTGCTTCACTCAGTCAACATTTTAGAGACTTCTATGGATCATTTAATCAGGCATCTAAATTAAAGCCTAAGGCACACTGTGTAGAATATTGTGAATTGTTACACATGAAGAGAGTTAGAAGAAGAAAGAGGCGTTTAGTTGCATCGGAGGAGATCGTCTGAAGGCAGTTACGAAGCGTAAACATGCGAAAACATGCGTGTAAAAAGTATAAGTTTAAACTGATCCTTCCTCGAAGCGAATATTGAGTGGAATATTGTATTATTGCTTCATCATTTAATATCATAATAAATTATTTGATCTTCTTGAATGGTTCTGTCTTTGTAACAGTGTAGAAAATAATTTATCTTTGTGTCAATTATGTTATTTGTGATAGAAGTTTTACATATCCCATGATTTCAATAGTAATTTCAATTGCATTTAAAGGCTGAAAATAACCACTTCTGTCATTCTTATGTATTTAATGTTATTTATAATATCATTAAATAAAATAAAATATCACATTTACGAACTGCACGCTTTTGATAGTTTTTAATCCCCTATTTGTTTAATAAATTTATTTGTTACTTAATAGCAGAATTCACAGATGATGCTGATATAGGTTTGTAAAAACACGTTTTTCTTCGAGTAGGGAGAAATTTAAAAAAAAAATTAAAGTTTTCAGATTTTAAATTACGTCCAAAGGGCGTTTTTTTAACATTTTTGTGTTACCTTTATTTATTAAATATCATGTTCTTCGCACATGAACCATAAAACTCAGTTCAAGAGTAATATAGAAATATAATTTTAAAATGAGCATATCTTTATAATTTCCGATACACAGTCTTACGGGCTGGAGATAAAAATATTTTTTCTGTACAACGTTGCCATGGCTCGCTTTGAAATCCTTGAGTTTGTCAATCAAAAATTCATTAAAGTTAAAAAAAATGAAATTGATAATAAGACAAATTCTAAATTTCAAATTTGGGCCTCCAGGTGCCCCAAATCGGGTGGAAATGTTCAATATTCAAAATTTGATGGCTCTCGTTGTTTCATCACAATGCGAGAAACATAATACATTTATTCAGATTCTTCATTATATAATTTTTTTAAATATAATATAGGGCGATAACATTTGGTGACAACAATTTGGAAAGTGAAACAACGCCTTTAGTGAATCGACGCAAAATGCTAAAACGAAATTAATATAGTCCTTCTTGGCAAATTGCCCCTTTGGACTAAAAAACATACAGAAACTTCAGTGCTAAATTATTGTCTATATATCGCTTTCCACATCAACTACTTTTAACATTAACCGTTATTGTACTCAGAATTGAAAGATCTACTCTATATAATAAGCAAACACTGCATGCAAAACACGGGGCAGCAAGTTCAGTTAAACCCGAAGTAAGTCCTACACTTATCATCTTTAAAGTCAAGAAGTACCGTGTTTCCTCTCCCATTTCCTACCCCCTTTCTTAACTAATTTTATCATCCAAAAATCGGGAGAGAAAAATTATGCGAACAATTTAATTTCCGAAAATGCGATTACAGTAAGTACGTACAAATGAAAAGTAGTCATAAATAACTACTAGGATAAACTACTGGTAACTGTCACGATATTATTTCTTCAAAAGAAACCTGTATTCCTATAAGAATACACAGAAATATTAACATTACAGTATCTGAAGGATATATTAAACCAATATCTGATGGTGATTGAGGCCTTGTGTGTCAAGACCCCTTGTGTGTACCCAAAGACACTCACGTGTCTTTGGGTACACACAAGGGGTCTTGACCGCAGTTCCCAATAAAGACATCAAAAGAACGAAGGACAACGAAAGAACCAGATTTAGAAAGATCGCAAGCCGGTTAGTAGCCGGAACACAATGATCCGGAACATAAATAACAGAAGAAAGTAAAATCGCATATTTGGAAAGTTTCTTAAGTGTGAGAAAACCTGCCATATACAGATAGCTTACTGAAGAGTCTGCATAAAATAAATTTCAAATTTATAATTGCGCTGGAAAATAAAATCAATGAAATGCAAATGCAAATTGAATGCGCTGCATGAAAATAAAAATAATCAACCGAATATAATATACGAATAAATTAATCTTCAAAGGGTAAAACTACGTGCAGTAGAGTAAGGGGAAAATTATATGAACATTTTCAAAATTTTCAGAACCTGGTTCTAAAAGGCTTTGATGGAAATAATCGAAGAAATACCGAAGTTAAACAGTACGCAATATTACAACAATACAATTAGAAAGAATTTTGAAATATTAATCGATATTTATGAACTATGTATTTGTATTATATTTTTAAAAAGAATTACAAACTGAATTTGACTAAAACATATATTACTACACTGCTTATTTAAATAAAGATTGAAATTTTACTACATTTGTTTTCTTTATGAATTTGTAATTAAATTTCTAAATGTTGGTATTTTTTCTCTGATTTTGGCGGATTTCTTAGCATATACTAAATGAAAATATGAGTAGAAGTTTGGATGGTTTTGTTATTAGATTTAATTAAAAATTTTTGCTCCCAAGATTAATGGAAAAAATTAGAAAATCTGACTGGATCTTATTTTGGGTTTTTTAAAAAAACTAATTACGAATGTTAATGTTAATTCTATACATACTTTTATCAAAAATGTAATGGAAAGCATGTGCAAAAAATATATAATCTCTGTTTTAATTACAAAAATGTATTTACATTTTTAAAAATAAATGTGACCAAAAAAATGAACGTAAAGAAAAGTTAATTTCATGCGTTTGTAATATTGACCAGTTTGACATAAAATTAGTCTAACTTTCATGTACATTTTTATAAAATAATATAAAGTGCATATATTAGAACAATATTTAGAATTGCTTAAAGTTTTCACACTCTTTATCTGAATTGTATCTAATACATTTTTTTCATAGAAAGTTAACTTTGCGGAATTTGATTTTATTTTACATGCTATATATTAATGACGTAGCCTCCACGTTCAGCGAAGGTTTACTGTGCATGAATATTTTCTACTGCTTCATTAAAATGTGTTTAAAAGAAGAAGTTATTATTAATGGTCTATAATATTTACGTGCATGTAACTTTTTTTATGCACGAATACGAAAATCATATTAAGTAAAAATTTATAAATACAAAATTAATTATATTTATCGTTTCCTTATTATAATGAGCATAAGATTCACTGTTAATAAAAATATGTGGTCATGCTTTATGAGCATAATAAAAAAATAATAATTTTATCTTTAAAAAACACCTAACGACATAATCTAAACATCAATCTTCATTTAAAAGAAATCATACGCATAATACTGGTCACTTCTAAAGTAGCCAATTTAAAATAACCATTTTGGCTGCAACTTTAACAAGCAAAAATCTTATAAAAATTTAAATATTCAGTTTTTATTTAATAGTAAGTCTCGATTCTCTATCGTATCTATCGTATCGACTAAGCGAACGTACTCTTTAGGGTATTAATTCCGCGGGAATGAGAATGGGAGAATTAAAAAGTAGATAATAAATCGAACTTTAAATTTAGATATACATTTTGAAACTTACCGCAACAATAAACAGTAGAGCTAACAAAATAAATCAGCTGATGAAATTGATCGAAAGCTTCACTGCACAAAATGTTTTGGGTAAAAAGATTGTTAAATTTTGTTATACATTAATAAGCATTGATCAACTGAATGTGGCCATGCTGCGCACATTTTTTTTTTCTTTTCGCCTTTTCTAATGTAAAATCTTCAGAAACAATAAACGGCCACATTTATAACATATATTTCCTACCAAATAAATATAAACAACTTGAACCTCTAACCTTAATGTATGGCTTCTAAATTTTCTATTTCGTCTTACCTATTTAAATTTGCAGTGTTAATGAAATATTAGGCTTTTCGTATGCTAATGTATGTAAAACAGTCTTTTATCCTCTCAAATACGCCAAATGTTGATCACAAAGAACGATATTTATTAGTAATAGTACCGTTGCAATGTGTTCTCCAATCAGAATCTGTTAACATATCTCTTCCTGCGCGAAAGCAGGTGGTGCCTGAGTTCTCTATTACTGCCTATTCAGACTCTAATCTAAGAAACATTCCTATAAATCCAGCAACCTTACTAGAAGGTTACATTCAGCTTTGTCAGCGAAATCAAGTAAGCGGAATTGGCTCTCTTTGTCCATTCTGTGACGCATAAAATGTCATTACTCGTATCTATTATGCCCAGCATCGAAGGTATCGCAAGGAAATCCCAATGAGACAATAAAAGCCCCTCTTGTGATGTTATTAAATCCATCAATAGTTGCGTATTATGCTGGACGGGTTGAGGTCGTTCACTTATCTTTGGATGAATAGTAGGGGATGCTAGAATTGAATAGTCTGAAGAACTTCGAACAGAAGCGTCAAAGGTCGCAAAGTTACATGATATATAATACGAAATTTTGTTTACTAATGAACTATTTTCAGGATTATCCATAATTTTACGGTGTTTGCTTATGTCAAGTAATTGGTAAAACTTTTGCTTCTTGCTGTTTTATACATACCTTAAACAAATAGAACTAACTGCATGTTGAAATAATTCATCCAATAAACTTAAAATCCAGAGCATTTTCAAAATATTGCTAACGTTCTAAAGGAAATATTGTCACTAATAACGTTCCAGCAATTTGCATATGCTGTTTCAAACTTGCTTCGAATATAAGTGAGTAGTTATGGCAATCATTGTTCAGAATTTTAAAGCATGCAAACGATTGTATTATATTATTCATATCCTAATGCATATTTGCATTAGCTAATAATTTTAAAACATTTTCTTCCCTTTAATACATAGATTTAAGTGCTTATTTGCAAATATTCCTTGATATATGGATTAACAATGTGTAATAGACACAACCAGCTATGAAATAATCAGTTTTAATAAAATTTACGTGCTTAAATTCATGCGCATGTATTTAATGATTGCTGAATTCTTTCTTAACAAGATAAATTCTTGTTCAACGTTGTAATTTTATTTCCAAACCATTTTACTGTCTCTTCAGAAAGCATGAAGATAAATTTATTTCAGAATTTACATTTCGTACCAATTTTCAGAATAATCTTCCATTATTACTGAACAAATTATTTGTGAGGAACTGAGCTCCTTGAACCATAATGGATTCAGACATATAATTACGTAATTTAGTTAGTTATTGATAAAATAATTCTGAATGGACTACGTTTATACATATTTTTAGAAAATACAGAATTTATAGTAAACTAAAAGGATTTAGATACTCTGGTTTCTGTAATTTACGTAGGCATAGTTTTAAACGTATGCCTAGTTATCCATAAGTCTCGAGGGTTTATTACTTTCCATCAATAAAAAATTATTTTCTCTCGTCTTTGTAATGACATTTACAGAGCGATAACATTTGAGAAATGTCATTACGCTGCCCTTCAGTAAATATTTCCACTTTGTTATGTGGTTTATAAAATGAAGGCTATGTTTATTAAAATAAATTTTTCAAATCACTGAAATTATAGTAGAAATCTATCTGAATGCAAGTATAATATGATATATTTTAAAGAAAATATCCATTCTCAAACTCTTTAAATTATAAGCAAATGATTTTAGATTGACATTTCGTCACGAATTCATGAAACATAGATAAAAAAAAAAACGAAACAGTTCTTAAAACAGCGTGCCACGTCTCCGACCACAACTTATACATTTGTGGTTCTAAAAAAAATTTTTGTTTAAAATAAATACATATGTATCTGAAAGAACGTTGAAATGGTTTTCTCTCTGCAAGTTTTATAAAAAGAAACACCTCTTTACTCTAAAATATAATTAACTTACATTACATTCTATCATTTTTATTAAACTTCTATCTAATCTAAATATTTCTAGATTAAACCATTTGCGAACACTACCTTATAGTTACATAAATGAAACTACTTTCTCTTCCGCAAAAAGTTAAATGAAAAAAAAATCCTCCCAAAAAAAAATAAAAAAAAAAAAAAAAAAAAAAAAAAAAAACACCTTATGAATTTGAAGCTCCAGAAACATGCATAAATATATGAAAGTTGTGCAATATAGTCTAAACTTAACATACTATATGTAATACATCTTTAAAAAAACATTAATTACCTTTTTAAATTAGTATTTATGAGCATTACTGTACATAATGTAGCTGTTAATCAGCTTTCTTATTCATAATGAGTGAAAGATTTTGACGTGCCACCCAACCAGGATAGTTATTAGTGACTCTGAGTGCCGTACCGAAGAGCCCAATTTCGAAGCCTATAGAAAGCATGGATGTTTGTAAATATATACAGTGTCTGTGCGGCAAAGGGGCACTTTTAATATATAATTATACATGTATATATATATATATATATATGTATGTATATATTGAAGTATATGTATGTATGCATATACAAGTCGATAAAACTATGTCATAAATAAAAAACCTATCACCATGTAACAAGTCATTACATGCCTTTTTTTTAATATCCAGCTATCGTTGATTTTATCTTCTTTATCAGACACAAATTTCATGATACATACATGAACATATATATATATGATTATGATAAATATATGAAAATTTTTTTATACATGAATACATACATATGTGCACACACACATAACCGCATATATATATATATATATATATATATATGTGTATGTATGTATGTATGTATGTA
>KK118322.1:4406-15432 GCA_000611955.2 Stegodyphus mimosarum | reverse complement strand
ATGATCGTGTACATTCTTGTAACACATATTCTTTTAAAAATGTTTGAATATATGCAAAGGAGCAATAATATATATAAAATGACTATGAATTTAAAAATTAGATAAACGTTAAACTGAATATATTGTAGCTGACGCGAATATTTTTTATATTCATATTTTTTTAAGATTATAATTCCTGTAGCTTAGTTTATACTTTTACTAAGACAGCACTTGTACAGCAATACTCCTTCCATTAAGATGTACGTAAAGTATTGTAAGCAATTTCATGGTTTAGTCCCGAAATATTTAGTATAGAATATGTACATAAGTACTGAAAACAGAATATTGAGAATTGAGATAAATTTAAAAATTCCAATATAAATAGTATCTAGCTAAAAATCAATCTATAAAGCTTACTAAAGAAATGAAAACAGACTATTCTGAGCGTACGAAAGAGAAATAGTATCTTTTCAAAAAGCATGCAGTTTTGATTGCAGAAGACCGACAAAACCAAATAACACAAACAATACAGACGTGTATTTAATCTGCAGCCCTATTGATCGAAGAACGGAAGAGCCTTCTCATACATCAAGTTTTCTCTTGTCAGGCATTAATACAGTTTGGTGCCTCAAGAGGCTCAAAACCTGGTATTATTGGAATTATTTAAAACGTGCTCACGGATAAATTTTTAGTAAAAACAAGCTATTAGTCTTGAAATGAGATTTGCCGTTGGTTCAATATAATGTCCTTGACAAGGAATAACAATTAACAATGAGTAAAAATTAAACAATTTAATAAGGAATAATCTTTTACTTAATAGTGAGAGATTCATCTTCAAATGAAAAACATTTTTTTCCTAATTTATTTTTAAATTTGCTTGAAGATTCTCGACATTTAATTACTAATAGGCATTGAAATGCGATCCAGTTCCACAAATATGGCCTCGAATATCTTATTTATGATCTCATTCTCATGCTAAATATTTCACTACTTAAAATTTACTGTTCTGTGCTGCTTGTATAAAAATTTACCTTTTAAGTTTAGAAACAAAATTCTCACCTGCAGTATTGAAATTTTTACAGAAAATCTCCATGCTCCATTTGTGAAATTTTATAATTGTAAATACATTTCTATTATTTATATTTAAAAAGATAAAACCTTGTATCGATCCGTTTCAAATGCTCTAAGTAACATGTTTCTAATCGTCACGTAACAGGTAAGCTTACATTCGTCTATTTTAGCAAATTTCTCTAAACTCATTTTATGATACCTCAGCTTCATTATCAAATGGTGTCTCAGCTTAATTACGCATGCTTGATATTATGCACAAAACGTTTAGCTCAACAGGAGCTATTAGTTTCAAAAAAGAATTTAGATTGGTTTGCTATCAACTGCATATCACTTTTCAAATTTTTTGCCACTAAATATTATCTCCTTGTATTATTTTTAGAGAAATTAAATAAAGAATTAAATAAATAAAACTATTAGAATTGAATAAATAAAATAGAATATAAATAATAGAAATTCTTATTTTATTTATTTAATTATTATAAAGAATTAAATAAATAAAATAAGAAGAATCTGCTTGTATGCATCTACGTTCTTTCCATTGTGAAAAAACGTTTTCAAAGTAAAACGCTAGTTTTTAACACTAAAACGGCTGTAGGGGCACTTTGACCCCTGAACACTTTTGACCGTTGATTACTTTTGTTTTATTGGAAGAAATCGTTTGGAATTTTTTGACTTTTCCTAAATAGATAACAAATATTTATAAAAAAATTTCAGCATTCTAGGTTTGTTAATTTTTGAAATATTGGCATGTATTCTTAGAACCGCGGACGGGGGTCATTTTGACCCTTTTACTTTTATCCTTCTTTTTGCTGGTGGCATTGTCAAATACCCCATGAAAAACATTCACTGATAAGGATTTTCGATTGCATTCATACTGTCTCCCAGAGCGATAAAACCCTGGGTGGTCTCACTACTTTGTAATGTCTACATACCTTGTTGTTCCTTTGTTTGCAATTATCTATTCGTTTGAAGAAAATACTGCAAGTAAGGTAGATGCAGGGTTTTTCATGCTTACATTTCTTTTCAGAAATAGTTAATTTTACAGATGTATTTTCCCGTTTATTAGTTCAGCTTACATACTGCAGATGATAAGTTAGGACAGATAATTTCTTGGTAATCCCAAGTCAGTATTTCGGTACATATGTAGTCTGCCGTCAAGTTCATTATCACCTTTCCTTTACGCTGTGAGAATCATATGCTAAAATATATTCCCTATTGTTTTTTGATAATCTGATATTTTTCTACTTTTATCAACTTTTACAAAGTATGTCTAATAAGCGAAAAAGAGGTCTTACGGATGAATAAAAAATTGTTGCAGGAGCTCTTTGAAAATGAGTCTGACGGAGGTGAAATTGGTAATTTTTCTGTAGAAACTAAAGATGAATTCCAGACACAAACTATTAGTGAATCCGAGGACAGCGAAGTAAATGAAGAAGAACTCAGCAAAAATAAACGGGCAAAAACGTATCAGGGTATTTGCAAAACTGTTTTTACAGCTCATGCTAACACTATATGGAATTAAATAAAGCGGCCGTGTTCCTGCTTATAATATTCTAAAAGAAACAGCAGGACCAACATCTTTTGCAAAGAATCGTGTTTCTGAGGACAAAGTTCTCAGATTTATATTCCTTTATATTCCGAAGCTTGGGGAATATCATTTTGCAAAGAAACTATATCAGGAGATAGATTCAAACAAATAAAGCGATTTTTAAGGTTCGATGAAAAGACAAGATCTACTCGATTACAGACTGATAAATTTGCTCTTGCATCAAACATGTGGAGCAAATTTATTGAAAACTGCAGAACGTGCTACCGGCCAGGACAAAATATTACAGTTGATGAACAACTATTTCCATCTAAAGCTAGGTGTAGATTTACACAATATATGCCTAATAAACCTGACAAATTTGGAATAAAGTTTTGGTTATCTGTCGACGTTGATACTAAATACCTCTTGAATGGATTTCCTTATCTAGGAAAAGATGAAACGGCAAACCCTCAATTACGTTTGTCTGAAAATGTTATCATAAAATTAACGGAGCCACATTTAAACAAAGGGAGGAATATAACCACGGATAACTATTTTATTAGCATTAAATTAGCAGAAATGTTAAAATAAAAAAATGCAACTATGGTCGGCACAATGAAAAAGAACAGAAGAGAAATTCCTACATCTTTGAAAAATATGCGTAGTAATCTTTATTCATCGACAATAGTGGAACATGATAATATCACACTTACCATCTATCAAGGCAAAAGAAACAAAAGCGCTTTTCTACTGAGCTCATTACTGTAAAAACTGAAGACAGTCTCAAAAAGTTGCCCGATTCAATAGCATTTTACAACGCAACAAACTATGGTGTGGATATTCGCGATCAGATGTGCCGAAAATATTCAGTTAAATCGGCTTCTAGACGATGGCCTGTACATATATGTTTCAATATTTTGGATTACGCAGCTTTGAACGCCTGGATAACTTTTAAAAGTGTAACAGGAAGCACCATTAACAGAAGACATTTCCTACTGAAATTAGGAGAGGAGTAAAGACTGGTACACATGGCTTCAAAACTCCCAAAGATCCTTCCTGAGTCTTCAGAAAAAACACATAAAAAGAAAATGGATATAAAGAGAAAAAAGTGTCAAGTACAGAGATGGAATGGAAACAAATCTCAAGAATATTGTGTATCTTTTTCCAAAGTTGTGTGCGGAAACTGCACTGGAAAAATTGTTAAAAATTATTATTGTATCAACTGTATTAATTCTTAATACGTATGTGTAATCTCTAATACTTTAAATATTAAGTAGAATTGAAACGAAATGCTTTACATATTCCATTCAGCTACACATATAATGATGTAACTGAAACATCAGAGAACATTTCTCATTTCTGGATTTACAGAGTGAATCATCCTCCGAGTAAGTATATAAAAAAGTATTATTATAGAAATTGTGTTTTATTTTAGTTAACATTAGTTTTAATTTGTGAAACCATTTATTTGAAATCAATTCTTATATCAAATTAATGAGTTATTTGAGTAATTGTAGTATGATCCACGTAATCGCCATTTACTCGATACATTTACGGTATTTTAAAAAGTCAATAAATTATCATGTGATTTTAAATATAAATTATGAAATATATATAAAGTACATATTTGTGCCAATATATGGCATTTAAAATCGTTTTTCCGTTGTTATTTCAGTACTTTCATCGAAGGGTCAAAATGACCCCTTACCGCCGTTCCAGTAGGTAAGATTTTCCCGCCGTTCTAGTGTTAAAGAAATAACAGAGCGAATTTAAAAATATGTCTGGCAACCTCTAACACGCTATCGGGAATTTTAAAGATGTACTATTTTTAAATATTTTGTGATTTTGCTGTTGATTTAAATTTTATGTGGCTCAGGGGGGAAAATGTGATACTAACACATAAAAGATTATTCTAATAGTAAGAAGACAAAAAATATTCTGCTAGCCATCTTAATAAGAACACCGAATACTGATGTAATGAACTGAGAAAAGATTGACAAAAACATAAAAATGTGTGCCAACATTTAACACTGCAAAGGAATTTTAAACGTATTCTGCCACACAGCTCTTAAAGTTTTTGTGATTTTGTTATTAAACTGTACGTGACGTAAGTGCGAAGAAAACTGTGCTTAACAATAAAGCTTAAAAAATGGTTAGGAAGATTGAGATTAACAAACCTTCAGGGTGACCGTTAAATTTCTGAAACCATTCAGATTTCTGCTTTTCATTTTATTCCTATCATAAATATGCAAATTTTTATTGCATAATGAACTTCCATATTCCACGAAGGAATTTATTCATATATTTTTAGATCTCTGGATTTGTCTCCCATAAAACTTAAATATTTTACTTTTTACTTTCAAGAAAGCACTAATGATGCCATATTAAAATAAAACCCTGATGTTACAGTAATATGACTCGAAATGGATTCAAACATAATCTTATGTGATATCTAATGATATTTTACAATTTAAAAAGTATTGATGACTATTGTATCATATTTATCAATTAATTATACGTAGTTTAATATTAAAAAATTATGATAGCATTTCTACTATTTACCTTCTTTGAAATATTTTGGCCTCTGATCTTTTAATCAATTCAAATTATTTGAACTGATCATACAAGGAATTACCGATGTTAATGGACATCTGCTTATTAAACAAGAATTTATGTATTTGTTATTTTCCTTTTAATATTTTGTTGTATTATTATCCTATAACTGAAATTTTAAGTTTTGTGTGGAAGAATCTCAATGCATCAACCTGCCTGTCATTATTTCTTAAAATGATGTATGCAACCTATTTATCCAATTTTGATATAGACACATCTAAAACAATTAATTTTAAAATTTCACATCAGTTTTCATGTAAAATGAAAGAATCAAACATGAAAAGAAGAAAGCAATTTTGTCATATTGCATACTGGGCAAAAATTTATATTCTCTTTCACAAAATTTCTGAAATGGGTACTTAACATTTTTCCTAATATCACAACTGTCTGATTTGTAATGGAGTCTAAAATTTGACATTTTTTAAAAAAGTTGAAACAAACAAAAAAGAAAAGAACAAAATTATTTCGTCAATATGACAGAATGTGTAAATTTTACACTCTCTTTCGCAATATTTCTCAAATGGAATTTAACATTCTTTCTAATATCACGACGTCTAATTTCTACTGTCAATTTAGTCCAAAATTTGACAAAATGTTTCATGTAGCTGAAATAAACAAACAAGAAAAGGTGAAAATTATTCGTCATATGGTAGGATATGTACAAATTTACACCCTCCTTTATAAATTCCGCAAATTGGATATAACATTCTTGCTATTATCACACGTAGTCTAAAATCTGACAACATTTTCATGTAAGCTGAAACAAACGAGCACGAAAAGAAAAAAATTATTTTGTCATATGAGCAGAATGGATAAACATTTATTTTCTCACAGAATTTCTCAAGGGTATTTGTCATTTGTTCTTATATCTCAACAGTCTAATTTTAACGCCACAATTGGTCTCATATATAGAAACAAATATGAAAAAGAAAGCTATTTTGTCTTATGGCAGAATAGGTAAAAATTTGTATTGTCTTTATAAAATTTGTCAAATGGAATTTAACATTCTTTCTAATATGACAACTCTCTAATTTCTAATAAGAAACTTAGCGTAAAACTTGACAACATTTTTCAGATACTCTGAAATAAACAAACAAGGAAAAAAGAAAATTATTTTGTCATATGGCAGAATATGTAAAATGCACTATCTTTCACAAAACGTGTCAAGTAGAATTTAACATTCTTTCTAACATCACAAGTGCAGAAGAAAATGAAACATTCTTTTATCTTGGAATAAATGCGTTGTACGTTCTTTTCTCGATTATTTCATCCCAATGTATCCAGTGGAATAAAGGCATGTCATTCTCAATTGAGATTTTAGCAAGAAGGGTAGATAAATGAAACTTTATCGACTCTGTGCTCGTGACGAAATCAAATATAAGTGCGTGTGAACAGTCTTTGCAGAAGTGCTAAATGAGAAGCGGCACTTGAGCTTGCGTGATAGATAATCAGTGTCTAAAACAGTTTAGTTGAAATACTCGACACTCTCCTAAATAGAAAAGAAGCATGTGGATGAAAATATCGTGAAGCTAGGAGATAGGATCTTCGAAAATTACGATAGAGATGTCATTGTTTATTGCTGATGAATGTAGTGTTATGATGAGGTAGGAAATGTTTCCCAGAGTAGAAAGAACTTTACTGATTGCTATAGCAATTTTGTTGAGTTTCATGTTTTTTAAATGAAATCTTTTGGAATAGAAATTTCTCCTGAAACTTTGATGAAAGAGTAGTTAAAGAACTATAGTGTAGTGATACATTTCTTTAATCTTAGTTGCGCAAATGATACTCAGCGTATTTTTTATGATATGCATCAAATTCTATTCATAGGGAAACTTCATCAAATGTGATACGGAAGCGAATTATCATAGACAAATGCCGTAGAATATTTCGTATGTTAAAACGGAATATTTGTTTGAAATAGTGGAAACGAATAAATTATGTTAAAATGGCATCTGAAATATAATTTAGCGAAGTCTTGAGTGTTAATCTTGTTGTGAGTATTACTTACGATTTTATTTTTCGAATATAATACAATGCAAGTGTATATTGGTCAATGCATTTTTCAAAAATTAAAAATGTTTCACACAATAAAAAAAGCTTTAAATTTTTGTATATACAGTGTATTGTCGATGAACCGGGTGCGAATATCTAGTTTGCGGTTTATCCGTGCGTGGACGTATCCACACATGCACATTTAACTCTGCGCGTGAGAATAGGTTTAAAAAACGCAAAGCCAAATGCGAGCATCGTTTCGATTGATCACTGAGACACTTTTCTTTTGTCTTGCAAGTATTTTTGTGCATAATTCTCTTTATTCTCTTAAAAACTTATTTGAAGTTTTCGAACTAAAAATTGAGCAAAGGACACGTTACAAGTACTAAGTTCAAGAAATCTGTTTTGAATTTAAAACAGAAATATTCATTAGTCAAAAAATTTGACCATGGTGAAGACAAGCAGACAATAAATCTCGCGGAGGAATATAGAATTGATTTGCAAAACTGTTTGTGATATTGTTAAAAAAAACAGAAATCAGAAGCCTGCATAAGAGACTGTGACACTGCGGCAGAACTTAAATTCAGCTGTGCCCGGCATTAGTTTTGAGATAGCAATGATTTTTGTTGAAACTCGATTGAACTTCGTCCAACAAAGGAATTCGAATAGAGTGATGAAATATCTCTTAAAAAACTGGTAGTGAAATTTGAATAATATTTAAATGTTCTCAAGAACGATATTAAATTACTCATTTTTTAAAGAAGTGAACAATTAATATGCATGCAAACTGACAGTTTGGATTATCGATTATCTTCAATTATCAGTGACCTGCTTCCCCACATTAACCCGGATAATCGACAGTACACTGAAAGTGTGAAAACGGATATAACATGCATTGATCCTTTGCAATTAATTTTTCTGCTTCAGTAACATGTAGAAATAATTTTAAATATTAATAAAAAAAATCTGAAAGGTTTCAGGTTTTAAATTACGTCCAAAGGGACGTTTGTTTAACATTTTGTGTGTTACCTTTATTTATTAAATATCATGTTCTTCGCACTTAAACCATAAAATCCCGTTAAAACAAATACCAGAAGTTCCGAAAATGTTTATTTACTATAAAAACTAAATGAAAATACATATTATTTTCTTACAGGAAATAAAATTATAAATTAGCTCTACTGTAACGCAATTGAAATGAATGAACTAATCAAGAGAACTAATGAACATTTAAATCTGAAAGATAATAAATTTAAATACTTTTTTATAAATTGGCAACTTAAAATCTCAAGCCTCTCATTAAATACTATAATTAAAAATTGGTATAAATTTAATTTAAATAACGATCGTTGGTTTTGTCAAAAATCTGAATATGCACTGACGCATAAAGTTCTAACGTGTGATTTCTAAATTCTAGGACAATTCCTGACAGATATACATTACAAAAATTCTTACTACCTTCTTATAAATAAGACTGTTAGAGTTGTTTTGAAAATATTGTTTATTTTACAGAAAGAAGAAAACTTTACTAACAGAAAAATATTTCTTAAAGGGAACAATTTTTACCATTTTAGTTGGTCATATGTACCAAATGTCTTGTTAATATAGTTTAATGTATTTATTTTAGTTCTAAGCCAAAGCGAGAACATTCATAAAGAATGTTCCAACTGTTCACGGAAACAAGGGATGCACTTATAAGCAGCTGTATGCAACTCTGATTGACATTCTAGATGCATATCACATTTACATGAGATTAAGATGCCTTTAAAATGCGATATAACATGTCGAATTATGTTGATAATGCCATAAATCTTTAGAATCTGCAGCCCAATGAAATTTTAAAAATCTATTAAAGCGACATACCTTGAAAAAGTATCAAGAAAAATAATTAAACGAACGTATTTCCTTTTCAGAAATCAAATTATTCACCTAAACAGAAGACATTGCCGCACTCGACTGTAGATTAAAATGAATATGTATATATTTGCGTTTAGAAGCAGATTAAAAAATTGCATATAGAACAGTAATTTTTGCTGGAGTAATTTTATTTGTCTTAAAGTGCTCATTAAATACGTTTCTGCAAATTAGAAATCTACACTGCTGGCCACCGTAAATGCAACACCCTGAAGGAAGCATGCAAATAACATGAAATTTACAACATGCATTAGCAGAGGTGAGGTAGCAAATGATTAGAATTTCTGCGCAGACACACATCACGTGACCAATTGTGCCTTTCTTGTGGTTTTTTTTAAAAAAAGATCAATTATGCCTCTTAGTAAACAGCGATCATCGTTCGATCAAGTATCCGAGTTCGACAGAGGAAGGATAGCGGCCTACCGAGAGTGTCGATTATCTGTCAGGGAAATCGGTAGTCGTGTTGGACGAAACCAAACAACTGTAATGCGTATATGTGACCTCTGGATACAGGAGAGTACGACGCACCGACGTGTTCGATCGCATCTACCTCAGTGCACCACTTCATGTGATGACAGGAACATTGTGCGCATGGCAATGACGGATCGCTCTGTCAGATCATGAACTATAGCACAGCACATTCAGTCTGTAACGCATCATCCAGTGGCTGCGCGTACCATTCGACGCCGTTTACAGCAGAGTGGTTTGTCCGCAAGACGTCCATTGCTTCGTTTACCCTTGACGCAGAACCGCAGAAGTCTCCGCCGCCAATGGGGCGAAGGAAGAAGGATGTGGACGACAGAATGGAATGAAATTGTCTTTACTAACGAGTCACGCTTCCGTCTGCAACACCACGATGGTCGGATTCGAGTCTGGAGACACCGTGGAGAGAGGATGCTGAGCAGCTGCGTTATGCACCGCCACACTGGTCCTGTACCGGGTATTATGGTATGGGGCGGTATTGGATATCATTTTCGCACTCCTCTAGTACGCATTGCCGGTACTTTAAATAGCCAGCACGACATCTCCGAGGTGTTGGAGCCAGTTGTTCTTCCTTACCTTCAGGGCTTGCCCACACCCATATTTCAACAGGATAATGCGTGACCACACGTGACATTGTCCAAGGGTTCTTTGTCAATCGCCAGATTGAACTGGTTCCCTGGCCAGCTCTACCTTCGGATTTTTCGCTGATAGAAAATATGTGGTCCATGGTTGCTGAACGATTGACCCAGATTACATCCCAAGCTGCCATACCAGATCAACTTTGGCAACGTGGGGAAGCTGCTTGGTCTGCTGTACCCCAAGAACCTATCCAAAGTCTCTTTGAATCAATGCCGAGGCGTGTGGCAGCGGTGATCTCCAACAATGGCGGCTACTCTGGCTACTGATTCTGGAAGGAACCACACTTCCCAGAAGTCTCTAAATTTAATCATTTGATACTTGGTGAACATGTTATCTACTAAATAAATTTTGTTGTGATATCTCTTGTCTTTCTTGGTGTTGCAATTAGGGTGGCCACCAGTGTATTTCAGTTTTTTTCAATTCCATGAATTTTAATAAAAATGTTAAATTTTATCAATAAATAAATTTAATTTGTTATTGTGTTTTTATTTCAATAATATATATAAGTATATGGATCTCTTGTCATTGTAGGAAAATATTTCTCTCTCGAGCGTTCTTCTCGAATCAGGCCAATCGATGTACTAAGCATTCCTGAATTCCATGGGTCCATGAATTATCCATCCCTGAAATCCTGAATCCATGGAATATCCATTTCAAATTAATATTCCTTTAAAAATATGCATTTCTGAAACGCTTTGTTTTGCAAATATTTCTGCAACAATAGATATTTTACAGTTTTAAAGTAGACGTTTATATGTCGCAGTCCTTTTCCTTGATGTATAATAATTTTATTTCTGATATATATAT
>KK118321.1:232864-250986 GCA_000611955.2 Stegodyphus mimosarum | reverse complement strand
GCGCATCACTGTGCTGCTGTTACGCTGCACACGAGAGGCTACTGCACGATACGACAATCCAGCTTCACGAAGGCCGATGATTCTCCCTCGTTCAAACTCTGTAAGTTGTTCAAATCTCGCTCTCTTTCGTCGACGAGGCATAAGTACAGATTGAGTTAACGTTTACCACTAGCAGATAACCACCGATAACCATACACGCCTCGCTACAGCCGTCTATTTATTCGTATCCATCAGCCGTTCAGAGGGCGCTGCTCAGCATACGCATGCGCTACGGATTTGCAATTCTAATCATTTGCATATCATGCTCTACTTTGCATTTCCTGAAAATTTCAGCTCACTCGCGTAAGTCCTTCATGGTGTTGCAATTTTCACAAACGTGAGTGTATGTTAAATTATGTAGAGATTTAAGACAAATAAAGATTCTTAAGTAGTATTTTTTATTTATCTTCTGTATTATAAAAGTTTATTGAAGTATAACAAAGTGAATTATTTAAAAAATAATTTTATCTGTGCTTTTAAACAATAGTTTGTAATAACAAATGTTATTTTGGGTGATAAGTGTGACAAATTAAATGCATTTCAGTATCTTATCATATATCAACTGCAAAATTTCCAACTATAATATTTGTATACTATCATCTACATCCAAAATAAAATCAAAACAGGGATTAAATTTTGTAGTAACATGCAAATTACAATCCCTTTTTTTTAATAGTGTTTCGTTTATTTTTCTACATGTATCATGTCATGGAAAAAAATTGCATAAGCAAATGTTACAGCTTTTAAGTGAACATGCTTTTTGGCTTAATATTATTTTTTTTTCAATCTTAAGATTTGGTAATATAAATTGGCAATAATAACTATTATTTTTGAGAAAAGTAAAAAATATGTGTATAATTTGTTTTATGTTTTCTAAATTGTTTAAATTTTTAATGGAACTTTTTTGAAGTGTTAAAATACTTTTTTTTAATATATAAATTCAGCTGCTTTCTATCATGCTAAAGAAAGAAAATGAAACAACAGTCTGATACGACTTTGCGGAAAGCCCATTCCAAAGAATAATTTCAAAAGATATGAATTTCTGGCATCATTAATAAATATCAGTCTGGTGACATAGTATAGAACAATGGTATTCAAGCTGTGGGTTAGAACTTTATTTGAGTCCTGAAAATTTATGGTAGAATTGTAAGGTGGATAAAATCCTAAAAAATCAGAATTGATGATATATTACTAAGCTTCGATGCTCCAATTGGAGTCACAAAATTGTTTTTAGGGGCATTTGAATTTTTATGGGCTGCACTGCTATAGGTTTGAATAGCACTAGTATAGAATAATAGCATAATCAAATAGTAAACTAAAACATTAAAACTAGTCATAGGAATTACTTTTCAGAATGATTCTTAATTTTTTACTTATTACATTTACACAAATAAATGGAATGTATTTTGCTTTTATAAAGCAGCATTTTTATAATTTAAAATTTCATCCTTTAATATATAAAGTATATTTAATCAAAATACATTTCTTCTTTCTTTTTCAGTTGATGGCAAGTGGGGAGAATGGAGTTTTTGGTCCATGTGTTCTGTTACATGTGGCATCGGCGTGCGCTCGAGGGTAAGACATTGTGATAGTCCAGATCCTTTATATGGAGGTAAAGATTGCCTTGGAGATAATGAAGAGTTTGAAGAATGTGGAGATGAAGCTTGTGATGGTAATTTTCTTAATAATCACTTGCAATTATTATCATATTGCTATGCATTGATAATTCTTGCTTTTGTGTCATTTGAGTTTTAAGTTTTAATTATATACTTTCATAACTAAGTAATCAAATTGGTGGAACTCGTCAAATGCAAAATTATCATTTAGAAGTTATGAATTGAAATCATTGTGTGTGATTTGATATAAATTGCCCATCTTCTTGCTCATGCATATGTTGCTGACATATAGATTATTAAGTGACAAACCAACTTTAAATAGACCACAGTGAAATATATCGAGAAATGAGCAAGAATATCATGCCAAAACAGTTTTAATTAAAGTTTTATATTTAGAAAAAAAAGTAACTTGACAGTATTTATAATTTAGTCAAATGATATTACAAAACAGTGAAAACATTGGACTCTCCCTCCAAAAAATAATCATAAAGCTAAAATGAGAATACTGAATGAAGGTCTGAAGTATAATGATTGTTTTTAAGTTTTTCAAGTATTAATAAAATATTTTCTTTAATTTACTCTAATAAAATTAAGAATGAAAACAAAAAGAATATCATTTATATCTACTGGTTATCATAAATTAAAGGAAAATCACAAAAATAGCGATAACTCCCTCAAAAATAAGCCAAACCTTGTAAAATTTGAATATGTTGCCAAGCAAGAGTAGCTGAATAAAACTACAACATGCAAATTAATAGTGCTGCACTCGGAATACGTCATCTGCGAGGAGCATAAAAGTCCATGTTTGAGAGCAAGCCCACATATTTCACTGCAATAGTGACATCAGAAATCTGACATAGCAAATTCGTAACAATGACCTCCAGGCATCATTTGCCTGCAGAACAATGATGGAAAACCATTGGGAGACTAGAGGCAGGGCAAAGTCAAACAGAAATGGCCAGATGGCTAAATGTGAGTCCTTCTGTGGTTCATAGATTTTGGAGGCCATTTCAAAGCACAGATTCGGCATCTAGGAGGTTCAGCCAAGGACAGCCAACTGATACAGCAAACACCGATCACCAATATTTGACATTATGTGCACGCAGGAATAAAATTGCTACTCCGACTCTCAGATCCTCCCTTGCTGCAGCAACTGGGAGGTTGGTGTCCAGGTCAACTGTGCGTAAAAGGCTTCACGAAGGTTGTCTGCATAGGCAACCAGCCATTTGCGTGCCGCTGACATCACGCCATAGGAGGGACTGTTTGCAGTGAGCATGATAACATGTCCACTGGACGCCTGTTCAATGGAGGGCTGTTCTCTTTGCGAATGAGCCCAGATTTAGTCTAGAAAGCAACAGTAGGCGTTATTTGATATGGAGAGAACCTGGAACCCATTATTGTCCGTCAAACATCCTTGAAAGAGATGCATACAGAAGAGGCAGTGTCTGTTTTTTGGGTGCATCTCTTTGGGTAGACGCACAAACCTCCATGTCTTTCAAAGGGGAACCGTTAATGCTCAGGTTTACAGAGATGACATCCTTGACGCTTATGTGCACTGATATGCTGGGGCAATGGGTGATGCTTTCCTGTGACAGGATGACAACGCAAGAGCACAAAGAGCTTGCATCGTAGATGATTATCTTCAACAGGAAACAATTATGGGCATGGAATGGTCAGCTTGATCCCCGGACTGGAATATTATCAAGACCATTTGGGATGCTTTAGTTAAACATCTAGCTGCTCTCAATCCACCCCCTGACCCTTTTTTTCTTCCAACTGCTTTGCAAAAGCAATGGCTCTCGCTTCCTATGGAACTGATAGACCGCATAATTGAAAGCATCACACATCGCTGTATGTGCTGTATTGCTTCTAGAGGCGATCATATTGGATATTGAGGTACTTTTCCTATAGCAAACTGACACCTTCGATTTATTCATTTTATACGTGTGCTAATTTCTATACTATCATAATTGTCTGGTAATTTCTTTTTTGTAATGTCATTTGATACCTTACTATGTGTTGTATATTGTGGGTAAGTTTCAGAAAATTCTACATGTGACTTTTTCAGTAATCGTGATTTTTGTGATTTTTCAACCTTTGATAACCAGTGTATTTCATAATATTGTTGCTATAAAAGAAAATTTCATAAAGCATTAAGTATCCTTTTCCTAATATTGCAAAGAAAATTATAATAGCAAAGTAGGCACTTTTATAATGCTTAATTTTTAATGTATGCATATACTGTGTATCTTCTCCCCCACCTCTATGGAGATTTCAGACAGATTAGTTTTTTCCCCTTAAATTTAAAATCATGTAACACTTATGTGCTTAATAATTCATTGGATTTACTGCAGTAGTTTCTACACTTATTTATCTCTTTGATATTTTAGTAGTTCCTGTTCAAGCCAAAGGCCATCTGATTGGTGTTATAAATGGAATTGATTTTGGTTTGTCAAAATTATCTGCAAATATTACCCAGTTAGGCATGGAATTTTTAGTATCTGCTGATATACAAAACATAACAGAAGAAATTGGTAATGTAATTTTCTTACTTCATTTATGATTTCCATGATGTTATGAATTTTTTTTTTGTATTAAAGCTGTATTATTTACTGTGTAAAGCTGTCTGGATGAAACTCTTAGTGCCACTATTGAACCCTATATATTGGACAACAGCTTATGAAGTTGGTGATGCAGTTAATGGGTATACTCTAACAAAGGGATTGTTCCGAAGGGAAACACAAGTGAATTTTGTTACAGGTAACATTTTACTGTTAAAAAATTAGTGGTTTTTTTTTTTTCCTATTTATTGCTTAAGTAAGAAATTACATGGTCTCTGATTTTAAAATATTTAATTATAGGAGAAATATTGTTCATGACTCATGTTGCACGAGGACTTGATAAACGAGGAAATCTCTTGGTTGATATTGTTATAAGTGGTGAAATTCCTGATATACCTACAACTGCAACAGTCATACTGCACCCTTATTTTGGTAATTCAGTGAAAATGTAATTCATAAAATGTAAATTACAATGTGAGCAATTCACATTGCTCATTTCCTTTTCTAAGTGCTGTATAATGCACATATGTGGTACAAACTCTCTCCAAATTTTGACAGTCCATATTTGATGACTTTCTTACCTCTTTTATTGCCTTTTATTGGTGTACTTTGATTACTTTCATTCTATTTTTGTAAGTTCATTGCAAAAGGAAGAGATTAGATGTATATCCATCATTTCAGTTGGTCAGTGAAAAAAGTTATAACTGTATTTTCCATAATGCAAAATGATGACTTATATACATATAAGATTTAAATATAATATTGTGCTAATTAATGTTTTTGACAGAAAATCAGAAATGTTCTGGAATAAAATGCTGATTTTTCATAGATCAAATCTATGCCTCAAGTTATGCTTAGTAGGTATGAGATTTTGAAAAATCACTTAAGCAATTTTGCAGTTATTTCTGCTTAAAATTTAGCATTAATTTTTAATTTTATTAGCATTCTTTTATTATTTTTCAGTGAATAAGCATATTCTCAATTTTTGTTTTGCATTTTCATCACGATATTTTTATTACGAGATAAAATGACATTTTTTTTTATTATTATTTGCACATTTTAAAAGTACACTGCCCTCCAAAAGTTAAGGAAAAGCATGTTTTTTGTTTTTCAAAGCTCACCACTACAAAAATGTCAGTAACATTTAACTTCACAGTTCGTATGCATACAGTAACGAAGTTTAAGGAAATATATGCAAAAACAGTAGCTAGCACTTTTATTTTATAGAAATGAATGCTTATATAGGAGTTGGAGAAAAAATGCAAAAATTGTAACTTTTGTTCACCAGTGTTGATTTTCAATTGTTGTTACAGTTTCATGGACAATGTCCAGGAGAAGTCATTTGCCCAATTTATTGAAGTGACGGGCCATCGAATGGATGGAAATGTGGATGTCACAAACTGATGCTGCTACAGATCTCAATGTCTCTCATAGTGTTGTCCACCGACTACGGAATCTGTCTGAATCCGAGGATTCTGTATCTAGAAGACATGTTCCAGGCAGACGTAGAGTTACAACACCTGTAGGAGACCGTTATTTAGCTCTTTCAGCCTGAAGAAGCAGTAACATTACTGTACTTTAGCTCATGGCAGATTACTTAGTTGCAACAGGAACAAGAATCTCAGCTATTACAGTGCACAAACGCCTGCACAATACAGGTCTGTATGCAAGACAACCAGTTGTTTGTGTCCCCTTGAGGACACAGAGGTGTCCTGTTTATGTTAAGCAAGAGACACTTCTGCTGGACCTAGTCAACAATTGGCATCTGTTCTCTTCACAGACGAGTCCAGGTTCACATTGGAGAGTGATTCAGGTCGTCAGCTGATCTGGAGGGAGCTACACACATACAACCAATCCTACATTGTGGAAAGACATGGTTACAGAGGCGATGGAATAATGGTTTGGGCCGGGATCTCTCACGTGGTCATGCTGACCTGCATGTGTTCCATGAAGTAACTTTGACCAGTGTTAAATATCAAGATGAGATCCTTGATCAATATGCCACTGCTATGAGTCCTGGATTTCCTCTGATAGACGACAATGCATGACTGCACCAAGCTCGGGTTGCTGAAGAATAGCTTGAGGATCATGGTATGGAGCGGATGGAATGGCCAGCTCAATCTCCAGACCTGAATCGAATAGAGCATTTTTGGAACTACCTTGAGAGACAACTTGCTGCTTTGAGTCCTCCTCCAAGGTCGTTAGATGAGCTTGAACAAGGATTATTGCATGTCTGGTTGTTGCTTCCCATTTCAGTGATTGAATTTAATTAACAACATGGAACGTCACTGCCGCCAATATATTACAGCTAGGAGTGGACACATTCCTTAATAGAACCCATTTTTGTAATGTTACCACTCTATTTTTCCTTAAAAAAAATTGATATACTGTTTCTCGAAGACTGGATTTCTCTGCCAAAACTGCAGTTTTTTATTCTAATTCATGTTTATGTTGAACTTTAGAACCATTTTATATTGCATTCATTTAAGAACTGTTTAGTGAACATGTCCTGTAAATTTCTTGTTTCTATGTTGCTTCATTCTCAAATTAGACACAAAAAAGGCTGTTCCTTAACGTTTGGAGGACAGTGTATTTAAAGTATTAGAAGGTATTCAGAACATTTCTTTAAAAAAAAATTCAAAATTTTTTCTAAATTTTTCAATTTTATGGGTAATATTTTGTATTTAGAATCAAATCTGATATCAAAAATTAAGAATTTGAACTTTGCATCTGATAAAAATATGTTAGCAAAAGATAGTCTTGAAAAATATTATGTTAAATTAGCTTTTTAAGCAAGTAAAAATTGTTATAACAATTTATGGAACATTTTCTTAAAAATTTTACATGAAATTTTGTAGGATGAGGAAATTTACAATTATTCATATTTTTGAGCTGCCTCAACAAAAAATCAAAATCCTCTGGAATAGTAAATCTTCGTAGGGAGATTTTGCCACAGATGTAAAACAAATAGCAAAAAATAAAAAAAAAATTTAAATCATTTTCTTTCTAATTTGATTTAAATTCTTATCAGAATTATCCCCAACCCCCCTTTTTTTGTTGTTGTTCTTGTTAATAAGGAGTATTATTTTCGTCCTGCTGTTTTCATTATTTTCAATGAAAATATTGGTCACATCTTTCTGAAAAGTGTAATTTTATTTATGGAATCATAGAATGCAAATATACCACCTATGCCCAATTTTCATCGTATCTGTTAAATTTTCTAATTTCTTAATTGCTGTATTGCTCTAATGGAAGAGTTATGAGCAAATATACTTTGCGTACAGATGCTTGACCTGTATTCATAATAATCACATCAGAAAAATTAACTTTTGGTGCTGGTCCCAGAAGCTAAACACATTTTCACCTTAGAGGCAAAGATGTTTCTTAAAGCAATCTGTTGCTTATTTTTAAATCTGTACATACATTTGTTTTTAATAAATATATTTGTCTGCCTAATGCTACTTGAATTAAGCTGCCTCTCCTTACAGCATAAAAACAATGGAAATTTTTGGTTATCTAAATAACAGCTATTAAGAATATTATTAGGGATTTGATTGCCTTTATGTGTTATAGATTATATTCCTTTTATTCAAATAAAATATCAGTGAGGCTTCAGCATTTTTTATTTGATGTTCAAAAATTGCTGAATGAAATAATAAATCAGAACTTGATAAACTGGAGGGTTGGAATAAGTTGTGAAGTGGCTTAGTGACCCATTACTGCTTGCATCGGATCCAGTTTTCATCAGCACCAGCTCAAGTTCATTTTTGCCTTTGTGATATTATGTTTAGTTTCTATGTCACAGAACCTCAGTTTAATTCCTAAAATCACTTATCACCTTCAAGAACATTGAACCAAGAGATGTTATCTCAAAACAATAGCAACAAAGCCAGCTAACACCTAAGCTATTCACCCATATTGATAAAGACTCCTAACACTACTGCACAGCAGTAGAAAAAACAAATGCTGTCAACAACTAAATCAATTAGGTCCTTCCCTTCCCAAAAAAAAACTTATTTTAAATCATTTAAAGGTAAAATCAAGAAAGCAAGATACTAGAATTAAACAAAAATTTTTGCTTATTTCTAATAAATCTTTGTTACTTGATTTAGCCAGGTATCATCCTTTCTTGAGCGGTGCTTTTTATAATGAAAAAAAAAAAGGTTCATGAAAATATAAGATAAGGGAAAATACCTAATTATACATAAATTAGGTTTAAATTTTGATAGAACTTATTTATGATGCATAAATCTTAAACTTTTACTGCAATTTCAGTTTCAAACTACCTATTATTTTAAGCAACTTACTCTGTAACTCTAAATTTTTTTTTTTTTTTTTTTTTTTTTTTTTCTTTCTCTCCAAATCTATTAATATTTATCTCTAATAAAGTATTCTTGTGTATGTTAAAAAATTATCATTTAAAACGTTATTATTTTATTAATACTTTTTATATATGTTATTTTTAAAAAGTATCTGAATAATAATTGAAGTTCAGAAAATCAGGTATAGTTGTCTGAAGTGTTTTGTACAAGCCAATTTTTTTTACTTATTTATTAATTTTTGTTCATAATACAGTTTTTTAATCATTTTAGAGGACTATATACAGACTGGACCAAGTTCATTATATGCCCTCTCTACTCGTACTTATAAGATTGGAAATTATGTTTTGCCATATTCGTGGAACCATACAATATTCTATGATGAAACTCAAGGCCAAATGCCTTATGTAATGGAAAGACTGTATGCTAATGGGATAAACTGTTCTTTTGATGCTGACAAACAAGAAATAAAATATACTATATCAGCTTCTATTAGTAAAGGTAGTTTTTCCTCCACTCATGATTATGCTTATTTAGTAAATTATGTATAATTGCATAAATTTAAATATTGAGCACTTTTTTCAAGTTTATTGCATAATATTCTTTAAAAATATTTGTTAAAGTTTTGGAAAATAATTTTGAATAGAAGAATCATAAGCTAATGCTCATTTCCTAAATAGAGGTATGTAGTTTTGGAGGAGATTTATTTCAATATCCTCAGGTAATATTTTTGATATATATAATTTAATCTGCAAAGTAATAATTAGAATTCAGTAGTAAAACCCATTTGATGGTGATATGCAACAAAATTATTCAAGCATTAACTATCAGTCAGCTTTCAAACAACTTCGAAAATAAGATGATTTATACATTATATGAATTGCTTTTATGCCTTTCACAAAATGTTAAATGTATTAGAAGAGAATAGACATCACCTTTGATGATTTTAAATCTCTTTAGAAATTTGTAACATTTCAGACTACTGTGAAGAAGTTAATTGTTTGATCTGACCAATTAATGTGTAAATATGCATTAAGAAAAATTCGAAGTCTTAAAAAAAAACTTACCATTTTAGATTTGGAATTTTCTACAAATTCCTATTTTTGCTGAGATTCATTGTTAGGAAGCTGTAGTACTAAATTATATAACTCTATCCTAAATAGTCTCATGTTCTTTTTGTATTGTACGTATTATATTGGTCTAAAGCTGATTTTATGGGGAAGAAATTAGCAAGAGTATTAATGAAAAAGGCATTACCTGGTATCATTTCGATAACTGCATTCTCTTTTTTGCTGAAAATGCTTTAACTATCATTGTACATTTTGGAGAGAAAGTTTCAGGCTAGTTGTGAAGGATTTTTGTACAAAAAGAAAAAACACAAGACAGTCAAAATGTATTATGTAGTTGAAATGCAGTTATATTATTGGAATGGAAATTTCTTTTCTGAATTCCTTAGATAAAATATAAAACAAGAAATGGAAATTCATTCATATTTTTAAAAGTCCTAATTTTCAATAAATTTATTTGTGTAAAAACATTCTGGGAAATTTATTAAATCTCTGCTTCATTCCAGGGAATTTATCATTGTGTGATTAGATATGCTTGATGGATGATGTTTTTAAATTCCGTAATTAAATCTGATTTAAAAGCTCTTTTTTTCTCATATTTATCATGTGTATTGAGTTACATATTTTGCTAAAAAACTAATTAAGCATGCATTTCGCCAGTATATAAAATTTAAATTTATATCCTTAGATCTTTTCATCATCTGAAAGTATTATTGTGGCATGTTGTAAAAGTTAAGTATTCATCAAATTTAAAATAAATATTTAATTTAAAAAGTTGAAGTTACTGTGAATTATAAATACAAAAGTAATACATTTTAATTGATTATTTTAAATCTTTATTATTCTTTCATTTTAATGAACTAGATTAAGTCCAGTATCTTAAGCCATTATTGGTTTTAAATGCTTATTTTTTTCAATGATACCTTTTAATGACGGTAATTATAATGCTAGCAATAAAGTATAGAGATACTCGATTTTAAATCATGCAAATTTTTATCTTATTTAATCCAAAAAAAGTGTTACCTTCAAAACATTGTTCTCTCTCTATTCAGCATTTACTGTTCTTAATATGTGATACTATGACTAATATAAAAATATAAGATGTCTTGCCTTCTTCAAAGTTTCAGTTTTATTATAAGGTTGTTTTACAGTATCTGAAATTTTCCATCCATAATTCAGTAAATATGAACATCTGACAAACTATTCCATAAATATGGTGAGAAAAAAAGTAATTCAAATTTTTGCATGACTCGCTGAAGCTGTGTTGCAACTATATGAGATAACTAGTTAAGGTTGAAGTTCCTCAAATTTTGCTTTTATGTGCAATAAGCTGTGTTTTGATACCAAATATTGTTTAAGGATTTGATATCACCAAATACCTATATATTGCATACATTTTATATCAATTGCTGATTTCTCAAAATATTTCCAGCTTTTCATTATTTTATTGCTATATATATACTTTAAATAATAATAATATATACATTTTTTTAAGGTTACAGTGATGAATGTTTTGAAGGATTTATTTTAAGTGAGGATGGTAAATATTGCAATGGTAAGTTGATATCAATATATATGATTTTTATAGCTGGCAAATTATATACGATATGCTTTGAGGAATTTCTTTTCTTTAATTCCTAGATAACAATATAGAAAGAAATCCACTATTTTCATGTCAGATTTCTTCTCTTGGTTTTCATCAAAAAGATCGCTTATAAAATCAATGTGGGAACATATTTTCCATCGCACTTTGATGAACTGCTGAATATATCAGCATTATGTTTCAAACATTTTTTATAAATTACATATATTGTTTTAATAAATGTAGTTCTGTTATTTCCCCATGCCTAAATGCATATGGAAGAAGAAAGGCTCATCAGACTCTGTTGTTTCATCTTGTGTTTGAATCTCAGTGAATGTGCTGACTGCATAGGCTTTTTCATTATTCATAGTTTCATAATTCTGTATGTAGCGTGAATACAAGTTGGTTCCTTTTTAAAAACTTCCACAATAGCAACTCAATCCTTTGACAGATAGCTTTTATATGCCTTGTTATAAATCCTAAAAAAATTAACAAACTTAAATGCAGTTACTCTTGTCTAATAGGGTGAATCCACTGAACCATCTTGGGTTCCGTTGCCATCACGCAGGTTGACATGTTAGGTATCTGATTTCTTCAATATAGCATGAAGATCTAGTGTTCCCTAAAATGTCCTCAATATATGTTTTCCTTCTTTATCTGATAGCCCTTGCATATTTTGCCTTCATTAAATCACCAACTTAAACATGTATCAAAGATATGCTTTTGCAGTCAAAATGAACCAAATAAATGCAGAAATGAGAAGAGACAGTATATATGCATCACGAAATAAAGAGTGAAAAGCAGCTGTTGACTTTGGTTCCAATCCATGAAAAATTATTTAGAAAAGTATCTGGAAATATACAAATTTTTGTTTCCCCTTTTTCTTTTTGGGGGAAACTTATTTAAATATTTGATTAGATTAAAGAAGTGTGAAATCTTTTACTTATGTTTCATTCATAGGTATTAGTTAATATTAATCACGGATATTACTGCATCAGTTAAGTTCATGAGACAGGTTTTTTTGTGTCAAATTTAGTACAGTTTTGTGACTTTACAGTCTCATCTATGATTTGGAAGTACATAGTAAGAAATACTTAATCTCTGAATGATGATCCCAGAAGTAAGTATTCAAGTAAAATCCTTTTGATATTCGAATTTCACATTTAGATAGGTAACTTAGTACAATTTTAATTAAAATTTTTGTTTCCCTGTGCAATGCATTGCGAGACAAATTTTAAGAGAAAGGTCTGCCAAAAAAGTAAGAATACAGGGGCATGTGCTTTTCACATTGAGTAAATGAATATCTCAGTAATTTGTATTGAAACTGAATAAATATAATTGACCACCATGACTAGCTGTAACCGCAGTTCCATCCTCTTATTTCTTTACAGTAATTTCAAAAAACAGAAAGTACTAGAACTATCTCGCGACTGGTTGAAAACTATAAAAAGCTGGAGAGAGAGCATCTGAGTTCAGAACAAGACCGAAGATAGTAATGTTTTCTAAATGTTCTAGGCACTTTCTCAAAATGCAGGAATATTCACCCACCTCCAGAAGTTAATGTCACTCATGCAAAAACTAAGAAATTCTAAAAACTTCACTGAAAAACTCAAAATCAGATTTCAAGTAATACAGGAATTGATGGAAATCACCGAACTTGAAAACTAAATGCTAGCCAAAGACTGATGAACCTCCCCAAAACATCGAATTTCCTTGAACTTACAACTCGAGCAGCTTCCACAGGGTCAGTACTTGGGAGGGTGACCCCCCACGTGACTGGCTCCAACGAATCGCAACCTTCTCTCGTCACCTCCCAGCTTCAACAGCATAATGAAGAATCGGGTAAGTTTAAGTACAGAGTTGGAACTTCCAACTCTGTACTTAAACATACGTACCACAGCTTCACCTCTGTGGCGCGGTGGTATCACCTCTAATTTACTATATACCATGACCTAAGGGCACAACAACATGTCAGTAAAAGCAGCCTTCTGCTACAATTCTTCAATTCGATTCGATCCGAGTTCAGTTGTTGCAAGTTGTTTAGTTCCATGTGAACTGAGATATCTGAGTAGCTTTTTCTTTAGATGCACTTTGCGTTGTGTTGTATTTAATGTTTTTAGTAATTAAGTATAACTACTGATTATACTGCATGATATTGTGAATAGCTCTGAATACGAATATCTCTAAGGAAGATTCCAGAGTTCTGATATACTTCTTTTGATAAGAATAAATTTTATTAACCTTTTATCACACTTGTGCATTCAATCTATTATGCACCTGTACACATGTAACAATATGGTATATAAATGGCAATGGTAAATAAATTAATCATAAATGATTAATTTATGTATCAAGCAATGAAACAGTTGAATACTGGTAGTTCAAATCCCAACAAACAGACTAGGTGCATAGAGGTGACTAGGTGCATTGAATGAATAGAGCTATTTACTCTGAGTACAGCACATTGATTTGTACAGATATGCAATGACAATGTAATGATTTTTTCAAGTTGCAAAAAATGTCCAAAATTTTGTAAGCCTCATCCAAACAAGATAAATATTAAAGAAATATATTGCTTTGAGCCAAAGTTAATAATCAGTAATTGTTTAAAGTGTTGTTAATAACAAAATATCTGAGTCTTGCTAACTGTTCTCAATTTGAGATGGAAACAGCAGGCAGAGATGGATAGGATAATCTAGTTTTGTTTTAATTAGGCATTTACTTTAAAAATCAACAAATCTATTTATATACAGGCTTTTTTGCTTTTGTTCTCGATCAAGATTTGGTCACTGGTGATCACTAAAATGATAATAGCTACTATTTCATGATGCTTTTCAGAACTTGCATATTAACACAACGACATTAACAGAAGCTGCCGAATTTTTAAAAAATGCTATACTTTGGCAAATCATGCACAATAATTCTTCAGTTTTTAACATTTTTATATTTTATATTTTTGATATTTTTATGTAAACGCAAATTTCAAATACATACTTGCAGGATTTGTCTATAAGTTGTACTTGAAGAAGTTGTGGTAAAATTTTTGAAGGAACATATACTCGGTGTGAAGTCATTAAAAGCAGTGCTTTGAATCTTTTTAAAATTGAAGAATTTTCGTACTTTGACAAGCAAGAAATTTCCACTTGAACAATAATAATAAAGAATAGAAAACTGTATGTAAATAGCTTTGTTGATGAATTTCAGAATAAATGCATAATTAAAATACAGAATATGTATGTAAGTATGTTTTTTTTTTACAATTATAAATTATTATTCTTTTTTTCAGTAAATAATTTACCAAAATGGTTGTGGCAATACGTGAATAGCTAATTTTGATCATATTTCTTTTTCAGTCTAATTTTTAATTTTCTCTAGTTAATTTTTCACTTATCTAAATTTATGTTCGTGAAAAAAATTTTATACCACCATTCTTTAAAAAGTATCTGAAAACTCTCTAAGAATTATTATATTAAAAGTATGCAAAATGGGAAGATACGTTATTAGGTATGTTTTTTTCTCTTAGTAGTAATAATCCTATAAACTGTGTATTTGTTATGAATTTCTTTATACTAATAAAATATCCATAATTAATTACTTAATTTTATATCTGTAATATACATCACAGCAAAAAAAAACTTTCTTTGCTAACTGTCTAAAAGTTCGTAAGTCTTCTGAGAAAAGTACTAAATAACAAAGTACTAAAATCAAGAATAACATATTTTTTTAGCAATCTGTGCAAGTTTTGACCTGAATAGCTTACTTAGAAAGAATAATTAAGTGTTCAAGATAATGTGTCTATATTATGTTAAGGCATGTAGGTTTTAGAAGATAAGAAAGGAAACTGGTGATTGTAAATAATACACCTATTTGTAACCATTTTAAATCACTTCAGTAGTTGGAAATAGTAGTAGTTATAGTATATAAGTTCAATAGTTGGGCAAGGAATTGGCTGAAATTAAATGCTCCTTTTATCTGTACACAACATATACAAAACAAGTTAAACTTATCTAATTCAAAATCTATCAGTGAGAAGCTCTCTTGAGTATACATGATTATTGTCCAAACAGTCTGTAAATGAAAATGCAATTGTTCACTTTTCACCACAATTATTACCAAATGCATAGCTTTATACCCAAATGAAAATGAATATTTTCTATAAATTAAAACTACAGGTGTTCGAATTTCATAAGCGGACTTCTAAAAATTTTTAAAAAGTCATGTCTTTTTATAAAATTTCTTTCATATGACATGTGAAAAAAGTATTCTGTTGTCAGGAACCTATCTATCAGCTTCCAGTTTTTTGTGTTTGTATTATTTGCCATGTGATTCTGCTACTTTAAGTTTGCAAATTAAGCAATTTTGTGTTTTTCAAAGTTTTTAGTTCAAAGGGGCTTTGTCCCTGAAGGACTATTGTTTTCGTTTTGCGATTTTGTGTCGGAAACATTAAAAGTCTGTATCACTTTTCAAACTGTTGCCACAAAATAGTGCAGCCCTGTATTATATTTAAAGAAATTAAATAATGAAGAATGTGCATAAATATATGTATGTTTCTCGCATTGTGATAAAACGGTGGTACCTAAAGCCATCGAATTTTGAATGCCGTCATCCTGCTGCGAATATGGGCATCTGGAAGCCCAAATTTGGAATTTGTTTTATTAACGATTTCATATTTTGTAAAACTTCAACGAATTTTTGATGAACAAACTCGAGGATTTCAATGCGGGCAATGGCAACATTGTGCAGAAAAAAACATTTTTATCTGCAGGGCGTGAGACTGTGTGTAGGAAATTCTAAAGATAGGCTCAGTTTAAAATTATTTTGCGATATTGTTCTTTAATTGAATTTTATGATTTAAATGTGAAGAACATGATATTCAATAAATAAAAGTAACATACAAAATGTTTAAAAAATGCCCCTTTGGACGTAATTTAAAATCGGAAACCTTTCACATTTTAATTTTGTTTTTTTTAATAGTAATTTTGTTAAAATAAAATTATGCTGAATTTTTTTAAAGTATGCTATTTCATGTGAGGGTTAATTTTGTAATATTTTGATCATTATACAGAGGATGTTGATATTTTAAACATTAGTTAAATGGCCAGCATGTATAAACACTCTCTGTATATATATATATATATATATATATATATATTTTAATTACACAAATGTCAATGTATAGTGATTTGTAGTAAATAATGATCTGTTACCGCTGAGTTTCCTGTTGCAATCTACCCAAACGTTTTGTATATTTTTTGAAAGCCTCAGAAACACATGAAATACGTTCCTAGCAGTTGCTGACTGTTGGTAGTCAAGGTGTGGAAACCCTTAGCATATATATACATTAGAACTCCTATCATCAAATGTCTCTGTTAGCTGATTAGCAATTAATTTAAAGTGGTCACTGGGAAAATGTAACATTAGAAAGGGTACCGTAAAAATCAGTAACACGTGCAAATTTTAACGAGTAATGGATGTTGGCCTCTCTTATCAGTGATGGGTCGTTCATATTACAGCCTTCAAAGTAGCCTTCTTTTAAAAAAATATTATCATTACATTAAAAAAAAGGTGATTTATATGTGTCAAAGATGAAAACAACACTAGCTGACAGTAAATGCACAACCATATTTCAAAGGATAAAATGATTATGTTTTGGAATAGATAAATATAGAAAAACATCAAACCAGATTTTCAAATTTTGAGTGACAAAGAAATCATTGGTGTATTATTCCAACGATGACAATGAAATCCATCAATGTGAAAAATTGGTCATACTGAAGTGTGCATTTTATTTTGATTATGCCAAAGCATGCAAGGATTATCAACCTAAATAAAGATAGAAATATCTTTGAGAAGGACTAAGGGAAATATTCTTATATTCATGTTACATGGGGAAAAACTTGAAAACCTCTATGCATCTAGTCTGTTTGCTGAGATATGAACTACCAGTATTCAACTCTTTCACTGATTGACTAAAGTCAGGTACTAAAGTCTTGAGCAAAGGATCATCCCAATGATTCTCCTGTAGAAACTGAGTTGATCAAAAACTTGCATGTTTGTGTAATGACTGATAGACTTGAGGATAGTCATAAAAAAGGGGTTAACAGACTTTTTAAAAAAAAAAGGCATCTTATAAAAGTGTATGTTAGAAATTTGGACAAATTTTGTTGGAATTTTTTAATTCTGTGTTTTCATGAATATTTTTGTAATGAAATAAAATTGTATATGGATTATTTATTGCTTGAAGGAAATAAATTTTATCTAGTAATAAAAGAGTTTGTTAAAATGTAATAATTGTAAATGTGTATTTATTTTTAAAATTTCAAATGAAAGATTTCAGAAAAGAACATCTTTATATGGAATAAAGTATTATTTTAAGTAATGCTTTAAAATAATACTTTGTTGAAAGAAAAATTTAGTTTTTGATTATTTTGAAAGCATATACATGCTTCCTTACTTACATCTATGTTAATACCATCCTCTAACGGAGGAGAAGAAAATTTTTAAAAAAATACGATTTTAATTTATTCATTCTGAATTTTGAATGGTATATTTATTTTAAGTTACATATTTGTTCCATTAATGTTTATATATATTTTTTTAATTGCAGATGTTGATGAATGTGAACCTAATAATCCTTGTTCACAAATTTGCAGCAATTTTCCAGGCGGTTTTTCGTGTCTTTGCGTGAATGGTTTTGTGTTAGATGTAGATGGGGAAACTTGCAATGGTAAAATATGTTCCTGAAATAATTTAATAATCCTGAATAATTATATTTGAAATAATATACATTTCAAAACGCTTAAAATAATATTTCATGCATCTTTAAAAGGGATATCATGTATCATATAATTTTACTATAAAAAAGATATCTCCCCTGAATTTGGCCTAATTATTGCATACATAAAATACATTTACTCAAGTTAAAAATGTATGCACAT
>KK118321.1:198800-232828 GCA_000611955.2 Stegodyphus mimosarum | reverse complement strand
TTTGCTTTGAAAAGAAATTGTAGTTGTACAAAATGTAAAACAAAATATCTTATATAGATAAAATTAAACCCTGTGTAATACACATCTCATAAATATCACATGAATATTTTTATTTTTATATATTTTTTTGTAGATGAAGGAAATTCATTATGTTAAATACTTTTATTTTCTGTTTAAAAACTTTAAAAAAAAAAGCAAAAACAAAAAGTAAATAAATGAAAGACAAGTGCATGATTATTTTACTTAAAATACACCCCTAATGGCATAACCTCATAATCTAACAAAGCCTGGAATAAACTTCAGTAATTCTCTAAAGATTCAGTGTTACAGCTTTTTTCATGTCTTTAACTTTTTTTCCATCATAAAAAAGCACCTTTTCAATGGTAGAATTCCTATCAATTTTGAGTACTGAAAATAACTACAAAAATATTAATCTGGAGATTAGAGTAGATGCTGCACACATACATTTGTTTTTTCACCAAAAATTTTATACAACTACTGCAATCTCAACTAATGTATTATGATCTAGATGGAACCTGCTGTCATGTGCTGAATACTCAGACCAAATGTGAAGAACCCTCTTTTACACGCATTTTAAAATAACTCGAAAAAAATTGCATTGATAATTTGCGCCTTGGAAACAAATTTGTGGTGAATAATATCTTTGCTATTTTTGAAGCACAGCACTGTTATATTTTTTCTTATGATGGTAGTGGCTTTTATTCAGAACTCTTTGTTTAATTGTTTGATCAAATTACAAAAGCCATATGTTGTTATCTGCGACAACCAATTTTAAGAAATTTTATTTCTGTAACAAGTCTGACGTGTGGGGTTTTTTTTCCCCCATATTAAACATGATCATCTTTTTATTCAACAGGCAAAGAATGTGGCATACACTTGCCCAAGCTTTACACTACAATTTAATGAATCAACTCCCAGTTAGCACCAAAATTATCTGTTATGTTTACAATCAAATACCAATCATCCTGTAAACATTCTGTGATTTTTAAAACCAGTTCCTCTTACAAATACAATTCAGACATCTGTTCCAAGTTAATCTTCAGTTCATGTTTACATTATGTTGGCATCATGTTTAGCATCTAAATTTCTCTGCATAAGATAAATAATTTTTCTTATAGCCTTGTGTTGTTGACTCAGTAACTTAGAACAAAACTTGACATTTGCTTTTTATTCTATGTTATGTATGTAATAACTTTTTATTGCAATCTAAATGAAATGATGCGCTAGTTCTCGTCATGTTTAGTGGATGGTTTTGAAGTGTTGCTGAATAACAGATGAAGATTAGTCCTTTGGGTGATATGAATTGCCTCATCAATGGTAGCTTGCGCATAATAAAATCAGTCTGATTATTTAATTGTCAGACCATATATATTACATTTCATTTGTTGCAAAAAATGTTTATTTCAAAATTTTCATTTGTTGCTTAATTCATGTCGAAAAGTTTGTTTAAACTTTAAAATAAAAATTTTGGATGTAACATCTTTACCTTATCCCTTTCATTGTGCAGTGATATTTATAACCTTTATTTAAAATATTTTCTTAAAACATTAAAAGCCATCTTAAGCAAGCCCTGTTATATAAACTGTCAAATTTTCCTACTGTGGAAGAACAGTGGTCTGAAATAACAAGTTTCATAAGTATGTTTATTTTATACATTTTATCCACATTTTAGATAATATGAAATTGTGTTAATTATTTTAGATGTGAATGAATGTGACCTCAACATAGCACGCTGCTCCTCAGCTGAAGAATGCGTCAATATAATAGGTTCTTACAAATGCTTGGTAGTGTGCAGAGAAGGATATGAAAGGAGTGCAGATGAGCAATACTGTTTGGGTAAAAATGGCTTTGTGTTTATTATTTTAACCAATTAGGGCAGTTTTAATAAATAGTGTTATATACTTTTTTAAAACCTAAACATGCAATGCAAAATCTGAGATTTAACTCAATTTCATGGGTGAAACTTTCTGTGATCGGGGGGGGGGAGAGAAAAAAAAAGAAGAGCAATTACCATGTGATGTTCCCACAAAGATGCAAATAAACATTGGTTGAAAATTGGTGCTTTTTGGTAGACACATTTAATTGCTGACAAAAAGTTTTGAAAAACGAATTTGCATATTTTTTATTAGATATAGTCAGCTGTGTCTGAAAAGGATAACTGCATGATCCTGAATACTAGTTGCCTTCAGCCAGATTGAAGGTAGACAGTCTGTTAAAGCTATTGCTGTTTAATTATTCTTTAGCACTTTTTAATCTTTCACTTTTGGAAATGATTTCAAATGAGCAGGTCAGTTATTCTTAGCTTAATTCCCAGTTATTTAGGGGGTTTTGCATCATTTAATAATAAATAAATGGTATAATGCATGAACAACTATGGTCCCACCAATGACTGAGTAGTCACTAAATATTGGGAGTTCAACCCATGTTTAAACCCAGGTAAACAGACTGGCTGTGTGGATGTTTTTCCCATCTACAACATGAATACAAGCCAGATTCTCTAAGAAAGTCCTCCATGAAGGTATTCTTTCCTTTAGACAAATGGCCCATGTGTGCTTTATCATATTCAGTTAACCTAACCTAGCCATGAATAAGTACATCAACTCCAAGAGCAGCGGCTAGTACAATATTTAAAAAGTCATCATCTGTAATTACTGTGCAGTGAAAAATTACATATGAAAGTAGAGTATGTCCAGATGCCATGAATTTATTTCTTAAAGTTTCAAAAAGGAATGTAATTGAAGAGGAGTGATCAGTATATGAATTTAACAGCAACTGTTAAACTGTCCAGTGTACATATGACAAAAAAATTTCTCTTAAAATCTAATAATCAGCATGTGAAGATCTGGAGAAAATTTATTACAATCTTGCATAATCTTGAACACCATACCTTCAATACTGCTTGAATATAATGTTATGGACTGTATTTGCTTAGAACTCTTGAATCAACATGTGTATCTTTATAGAAAGTACTGTTGTGTTTCGAAGATATTGGATGAAATCTTTGTTCCGATTGTGAAATTTTTAGTTGTAAAAGTTATTCTCGCATTTATTTTATGCACGATAATGCAGTCCTTTTAGAGCAAATTTGTTGGATAATTATATTGAAAGTGAAAGAAGGATTACTTCATGAAGTGGCCACTGTATTTGCCTCACCTCGGCTTCATTAAAAGTTCCCCATTAAAAGAATGGCAGTTACTGCTCTCTGGATATGCTTGACTGTTTTATATTGAAGGTACGGAATGTCACTACAGATCTTACATGAATGATGGCCACATCTCTTACTAAAGTAGGTTCCATTTGTTTTCATATTGTACTTTTTAGCCCAAAAGGGATATTAGTTTCGAAACACGATTTGGCATTGTTTCACTTTTCATTCAAGTCTGAAACATGCAAGATGTTTGTCTTTCAAATTTAATTTTCTGTTACTAATAAGCAAATTAAGTTATTTAAAAGAATAAATAGATACTGTTTTTAAGAGAAATAAATAGATGTTGTTCTTAAGAGTATTGTTTTTTTACTTTACTTTTTTAATCTGATGGATTGAACTATATTATTCATGATATATTTAAGTAAAACATTAAATATTTTTGTAGAATTCTGTTATCTATTTTTTTCACTTTTCAAATATACAGAAGATACATATAGCATTCCCATGTTATTCTAAATGCATGTTCACCTAATATCCTACTAAACAGGATTTCTCAAAATGTGGTTCTCGAAGCGAGCTCCTCACAAAATTTTACATTATTTCTTGCAGATGACATGTGGCTAAGTACATTGGCATATCTTTCAAAATTATATCGTTATTCGAAAAGAATTACGAAGTGCCACATGTTTGCATCTCGAAATTCTGAGATCACAATTTTATTTAAGGTTATTTTCCAAGTGATGAATGTAATGAATTTTCATGGGGTCCATGATCCTTACCACTGCAATATTGAAAATAACAAACTGTCATTGAATGAATGAGAAAAGCTAAATGAATCCTCGAATAACCCTGGACTTGAAGTGAAATTACAAACAGCAGGTATGGTTGCCCCCTCTTCTTCATTACCAGAGAAAATGGAACGTTGTGATTAGTGGTGCTTTAAGATTTATAACTTAGTTTGCCTCTACATGTCAGAAATTGTTTTAATCAAATAAATAAAAACAGAGGACCGAAATCGATTTGATCTATGTGCTAATCTCATACTTTAGCTTACCAGCATACATCCAAATGTAGAACACCTGTGCAATAATTATCAGGCTCATACATTTCAATGATGTGAGTACCAATATTTATTTATTTATTTTTCTTTAATAAGATTATCCAGACTTTAATAGCCTTGAATTCAATGTGGTGTAACATTAAAAGTGGATATAACTTTCCTTCTATTAACACAGTGGTTGTTTTGCCCCTTGCACCCCTTTCACCATCGCTAAAAGATCATCTCCTTCTCTTCTCTAAAAATCGGAAAACACACATTTAGAAACATTTAGATTCAGATTACTTTTTAATGTGTTTACAAATTAAACAAAATGTGTAGAAAATTTTGAGAAATACCAAAACTTGAATAAAAGTATTTTTTTATATTCATAAATGAAAGAAAATACTTAAAAGCTAAATAAAAGACTAACTTTAATCCATCTGTGCCCCTGAAATTATGAAATCCCCCCTGGTTGAAACTCCCAATTTAGCTTAACTAAATTATATAAAGTTAAGCAAATTTTTCTTTAACTGTATTTTAAAAATACAAGTATACTGGTAGTAAGATATGCTAAAAAATTAATTTTGATAATTTTGAAGGAAAAAAGAGTAAGGTCATCCTCAGAATAATCTAATTTACAAAAGTGGACTTATAAAAAGTTTGAGAAACATTGCTATAAAATGTTTTTCTATTCCACCATCTCTATTCATAATTATTATTATTATTAAGATATGTACTGATAAATCATACTAAAGAGTCCTTTTGGGCAACTATGAAAAACTGAAACTTTTTAGATTTTGTTTTTTAATAAATGAACAAAATCTGATAGAAATATATTTGAATATATTTTGTATATTACAGTTTTCAGGCATGAATATATAAGTGAATGTGCTTACTTTTTATGTGAAATTTTGAATCAGTCAAAACATAACTTGTGTAAGTTTTTCAGTTATGTTACCACTACATGCTTAACTTTTGAAAAGTAGTATATTGTAGTATAATCGCACCATATATGTTCACATATGGATTATTTTTGTTCATTATTAAGAACCATTAAAATGCATTGTTAAGCATGGTATTATTGAACCACCAAAAATAAATATAATGATTTAGATTTTTTCATGTTGTGTTCATGATTATTAATGATCCTTTTTTGATTTGAAAAATTTGAGATACGTCAAATGTAGCCAAAGGGTTAAATAATAATTATTATGTATAAATATATTCTCTTCTCACATAGATGTAGATGAATGTAGTAGCAATCTCCACAAATGTAGCCAAATCTGCATCAACAATATAGGAAGTTACAGTTGCAGCTGTGAGACTGGCTATCATCTTCTAAATGGTGTAGATTGTATAGGTATGTTCCTCTCTTAAACAAATACTATTTTTTAATTCTTTTATAACCAAAAACATTAACTCAGCCTTTACATAAACTAATATATAATTTTGGTTTAATATGTAATGTTGTTATGTATATGAAATATTTTATGGCTATTAATATTTAATAAAAAGTGTACCTAAGTGTACGTATGTATGTTTGTATGTATGTATCTTGCATAACTCAAAACGAGTAGCCTCAGAACTTTGAAATTTTGTATATAGGACTGCTATAACATGTAGGTGTGCACCTCCTATTTTGGCTGCAATCGGCCGCATAACAAGTATATAAATATATGTATATATATATATATATATCCACTCTGTTACTCGGCTCAGTGAGCTGGGTTTTTTTATTCTTATCTTCTGGTTAAGGTTTTTATGCCTTTAGTAAATCTGCGTGCAAGATTTGCAAAATTATCAACAATTTAAAAGTTCTTTAAATGCAGCTAAGCCTAATCATTTTTCCCATGGCAGCCATATTTGTTTACATTTGAAACTGTAATTTATTTGAGCAAATAAGTGTTTAAGATTTACTTCGTAATTTCTAATATAGATATTTTGAGTTTTTATGTATTTTTGCATCGTCGCAAAGTGAGAACTGAAATAATTGAATGAGAAATACTGAATTGTCTGTGAAAAACTTTTTGTTTGTTTGTTTGTTTAAATTCTTTTATACATCATTTTAGATTTATTTGTATTTGAATAGAACATGTGGCAACAATTAGCTAATTCTTCAGGTGATATAATTTTTGTGCATTCTGAGTTATAAAATGAATGAGATGTAACACTCTTAAGTGAACCCAGTTCCAGAGTGTCACTATGGTAAACAAATATTGTGCATTTATTTTATTGTGGTTTATGCGCCATCGACGAAGTAGATTTAATTCAATCTAGTAAGTTTAAATGAAATGAAGAAAAAGTGTATATAATTTAATACTCCATACAAGGAAGTCATGTGGTAAAAAATCTGATGAGATTTTTTATTATTACAAGTGCTGTGTTTCGGATATGTGAAATGATTTGGTTACAGTGATCATAAAAGAGCTCACTTGTTTTGTTGTAGTGTCCTTTAATTTCATCTCTTGTTCTTCCTCTTATGAAAGCTGGATCATCAACGTAAACAGTAACTGAGATGTTATTAAGCCATTTTCTGCATTAATGATGTTATTGAAAGTTAGATTTCACAGACAGGTCCGGCACATAAAGCTTATGGGCAACCTCTAGCCTGTATTCTATTGATGGTGCCAGTGTCTCAAAAATGAAATTGACGCTGCTGGGGCATTTTGTGTCTTGTAGGACATGCAGAATCACAGGCCACCACAGAATGTCGAATGCACTCTGAAGTCTGAGGCTTAGAAGTGTTGTGTGATATTCGTTTGGCTTATTGTTCAATATATTGTCTTTTAGGACCATGAGGCCATGGGTTGATGATTATCTGGCTCAAAAGCCATAATGTCTATCACTCAAGTATTGACACTTGTGTAGATGACTAGAAAACCTATTAATTATTAATTTTTCAAAAACTTTTCCTAACACAGCTAGGACGGTAGGAGTCTGAAGGAAAATTTCAGACAGTATTCTGGTAGATCTTTAAAATTATAGCGTTGTCAATCCCATCTGTGCCTGCAGCTTTTTTCTTAGGTAGTTATTGAAATATGTGATGAATTTCTTCTGCTGTGAAAGGCGGGTTATCAGGCATTGTTGGGTTGGTGGTATCCGTTTGCATGGAATGGTGCAATGGCCTGTCTAGGTTGGGATTGTAGTCATTTGGAAATACTGCATGTAGTTTTGTATTAAGTGCATGTTCCATGCTACTGTTTGTGGTTAGGTTGCCAGTGGAAGTGGAATAGTTTTTATGTTTTGTAGTCGCTATTTTGTGTAAAATATCATGCGGTTCTGTAGTCTGGGTAAAAAATCTTTCCTGCTTTGCTGCACAGCTCTTTACAAGCACGTTTATAAATGGACCGCCCGTTCTTTCCTTTATTTCTGAAGAAGAAGTTGACGTATAGGATCTTCTGTCACACTTCTTAGTTTTCGTCTGATAAGCTTTCACTGGGAGGTCCATTGGAGTTTTTTTTACTTAATTTTTGAGGAGTTTAAAACATTTAACTATGGCTGTAGTGAATGAGTTTGAAATGCTGTAGATGATGTGAAAGTAATCAGATGGGCTGCTGTCTTCTGTATCTTCCACGAGTTTCCAATTTTGTATCATGTCATTGGCTTGCAAAGTAGTCAGTGTGAGATATGGTCAAACCTTGAATTTACGGTTTTAAATGTTGGAGGTGTATCTGCTGTACTCTGTATGACCAGACCATTGGCATAAATATAATTTTCAAACTCTTGTCCTTTTAGAAATGTGTAGACACTGTACACCTTTGTATGTCTTCTATTTGTGTCTTGGTATTGTTTATGAACAGCAACTACTTTCCAGGCTGTCAGTATTTTCCCATGGAAGTATTAAAGATAAATTATAGTATTTTAAATCAAATATTAATTTTTTTTAAGTAACATACTAATCACTGAATGAATACTGATTTGAACAGCCCTGGGAATTTACTTCATGTTGTTGTATTCTGTAACATTGCATTGTATATTTCACAATTAATTGTTGAATATTGTCTTGGTATCTTGCACTGAAATGTGTAAATCCTTGAATGAAAATATTCCTATTGATATTTAATATTTGCATATCAAAGTTGATGATGCAACATAAGTAGTGCTGTTATTGCTTTTTTTATAAGTAAAATGTACAGTATTCTAGTATGTCTCAATTTTTATTTTGATATTATTGAATAACTTTATATCAGATTTCTTAATTAAAAGCAAACATTCTTATTATTTATTCCCTTTGTAGATAATGATGAATGTGCTTTAAATGCTTCATGTATGCACATTTGCGTAAATATACCTGGAAGTTTCCTTTGTTCTTGCTATGAAGGCTATGAATTGCAAAGTGGAAGTAACTGTATTGGTAGGTGATTAAAGATTAATTGCAACAGAATTGTGCTAGTTGATTGTATTTATTGTATATAGTATATATATATTCAGATGTTTAAGTAGCAGTTAAACATAAATTCATTAAAATATGAAATGTGCATTTAAAATATTATGTAAAACTTTTTACTTCGAGTCACAAAAATATTTTCAATAATGCAAAATTTCATGTTTTCTTACTTTGATATTTAAACATTTTTTATAAAATATGAAATCTAAATTTTCACATATTTCTCTGGTCCCTATACTTTCATTTTGGAAAATTCTGTTTTCTTTTTAAGTAGAAACGCAGAAAAATTTGACTCTCGTAGATCCAAAACTGACTGGGATATTTGATAATAAAATCATAAATCATACAAACTGAAGAGCAAAATGATTACATTTGTACATAATTAAAAACACAATACTGAAAGATTATGTGATGAGGATTTCTAAGCAGATTATTGTGAAAAATATTGATAAATATGACTTTTTTTCAAAATGGAGATTTATTCACAGCATCTTATAGCATCCATATTCTAGAAAACACTCGCAGTCTTCAGTACAGCCAATTTGTAATATTATTTGCGTTAATTTAAAGTGAAAATATCTAAAAATCTTTTAATTAATCTTAAATAATTGAAAAATTAATTTAATTAATCGAAAAATCTTTTAATTAATTTTTTTATTACAGATTATGATTTTTTAGAAAATTTTGCAATAATATTAGTAACATGTTTTTAACTTATAAATTACTTTTGTGAAAATTCTTTCAGCATACCAAATGTAGTGAAATTGTAAATAAAGACACTAGTAAATTACAAAAGATTGTCATTGAATGGAATTTAAGAAGGAAAAAATCAACCTTGAATTGTTCTAATTTATTTATTTACCGACTCATCAGTGCAAATTCAAAATGATGTAAAATATTTCAAGTTTTAAAATTAAATATCTCAGTCACTTTAAAAGATAAAATTATAAAAACATGCATTTTTATATCAATTAAAATGTGTGTCTGACCAGCAGTTTTAAAAATAAAGGGCTGGTAAGGAATTTGAGGACATTACATGAACTTCAGCTGTGTTTGTTTATAATAAAGCGATATAATACTAAAGTAGCAAAGGTTTCTTTCTTTTTCTATAGCATCTCATTTAAAAAATTTCATTACTTTTTTTTTTAGAATAATTTGCTATGCTAATCTGAATATCATACAAGGGGTACTATATAGTTATTCAACTTCTGAAACAAGATAAATGGTTTTGTAATTTAAATTTAGTTACTTCATTAACATTATTCTAAAAGACCTGTGCCTAGATAAATGATTGTAAAACTATACAAATTAATATCAGATGTGAGAAAAAGTCTTTAAAATGTGAAAAAGCTTTGTATAATTTCATACATTAAACATATCACCACCTTTCTGATCTCCTTTCTGTGATTTGATACAAAATATTGTACATTTTTATTACAAATTATTATATATGATCCCGAAAAGTGATTATAAAAAGTTTTTTTGTTTTAAATTATTATTATTGATAAATAACTCTTACCCCCCTTCTCTCAGATATAGACGAATGTTATCTTGGTATTTATAACTGTCCTGAAAATCAAGAATGTAGGAATGTTGATGGAGGATACGAGTGCATTGATACATGTTTATCGGGCTTTTTCAGAGCTGTAAATGGTTCCTGCTTAGGTATAAAAGTCTTTATATATTTTTATCGTTGTTATTTCAATTTATACAATTTTCTTATTAGCGCTTAACATTTTTATTCTTCATAAATCTTGAGTGTAGTTGTATAATTTTCATAACAAGTTTGCAGTCATATTACAAGAAATCTATTTACCATGTAACTTTTAACAAAGCAGTAAAATTCGAATTATATGACTCCAGTTATCTGGAATTACTAAGATCGCTTGATCTTTCTAGACCAAGTAAATTAAGCATTTTGTTAATTTAAGTATTTGTAGGTTTTTCCATTGACTGAATAGTGTAAATAGCTAATACAGTCAAATGCATATTTTCTTAAAAGGCTTTATATTAATTTATATACATTAAGAGCTCGCTATCTGGCATTCAGCTAATGGCAAATTTCAAATAATCAGAATACTTTTAAATTTTAGAATATTTTTTTCCTTCTTTTTAGAGAAAATTAATCAAATGAGAGATTTTTAAAGCCATCATAAAGCATATTTACGACTACAATATGGAACAAACAAAAACTTGCTACACAGTGTAATTTATCACTGGTAATGTTATAAGCATTACATCATAATGCAGTCATTAGATCTTTGCTTTGGTTTCATGTGAACTCATTGAAATATTATAAAATTATGGGATCGTAGCTTCAAGAAAAGTGTGTGCTAATAGACATGATATCCATCTTTATTTGAAAAGTAGTGGCAGTGCAATGTGAAAAATTGTGGTTTTAAGTTTTTTAGTATGTTTTAACTTTGTTTTGCTCTTGGCTATTAATCTAAATAAAGCACAGCTACTTCTTTCACGTTTTTGGAAAATGACCAGCACAAATTTGGAAGGATCTCTGCCAGCTTTCCTGATCAGATAAAATGTTTCACTTTCATATATTAAAGCGTTGGCTTTTATGTCTGAAATTCTTTATGATTATTATTTTATTCTACATAATGTTAAATGTTGGCTTTTGCTATTCTGACTGATGACTGCTTTATAATTTTAGACCAGAAATTTCTTCTTCCATTCATTTGTCATTTTTACCATTAATTGCACTTTTTATAGGCTCAGCTATCTGAAATTTTCCTGTAAGTGGCATTTAGTCATTTCCCAAGCTTGGACTTGCTATACTTCTTTGAGGCAGTGCAGTAAATTTAGATGAAGGTTTAAATTTAAATTAAATTGAAACACACATGTACCAGTTGAGGTTATTAATTGTTGTTAGCCTACAGGTAAAATCTATATTAAAAACAGAATCTCACACGGTTTTCTAAAATAGACCACATTGATTTACTGATTCAATTTAGCTCTCTTTTGTGAATCAGTTTAGATGCAGATATCACAGTTAATTGAATTACACCAGCACATTTCTTCATGCATCTACATGACTTCCTGAAACAAATATACAGCTCTCTCTCAAGCAGTGTTTCTTTTACAAAATGGGCCCAAAGTCTAGTGATTCTGTAGCCCACAAAAAAAATGTGTAACTTCATGTTCTTCAAACTAAACAATTTGACTTCAACGAATGGGGGCATTATCATTCTGAAAGATGCATTACCCTAAGGAAACATTGTGAACGCTGTTAATTGTGCATGGTCACCGAAAATGGTTACTGAACCAAGTTCTCAGACAGAAAACTTATGTTATACAGTAGAAGTTCAGAAATCCGCAATGCTTGGGATCAGAGGTTGTGCGGATTTTAGGATTTTGCAGATTTCAGGACAGAAAAGTCAAATCATAATATTCAGACTAAAAGTGCAAAATAAATAAAGCATATTAGATACATTTACTTAAATTATTATGTACAATAATATACATTATTTTATTATATGTTTTAAATTATTATATATATATATATTATATTATTCATTTATATTAGTGATTACAGGAATATTTTAAAGCATTAAGGACATGTACAATAGAGATGTGTAAAAATAAGGGATACTAGTAATTGATAGAGGTTTGTTTTAAAACTTTAGGTGCTCCAGAGTAAGTGTTTTTTTTTTGGTAACTTCTACAAGGTCATAATCTCTTGCTCTGTGACACAGCTCTGTTGTTCTAAATGTTTTAGGTATTTTTCGCCATGTTCCAAACCCTCATTAAAAGATATTTTCTCACTCCTATCAAACTTATTATGTTTGTCAAACTTATTGTGTGTCGGTGTTGGAATTATTTTCTTGTTGTGGCGAGTTCAAAACAGAGCCAATGATTTCATCATCGGTTATCTGATGTGCCAGTGTTGACTCATTTTAACACATCATCCATACTAAAAACCTCTTCTGGGCTAAGATATTTTTTCTGCCACTAACACAGAATCATTATTATTCAGTAATTATGACATTATTATTTGATAAATATTTTTCCTTCGGTATTTCATTCTCCGGTTTCTGGAACCTATAAATTCAATGTTTATATTTTGAGAGGCAGTGCGGATTTCAGGAGTTGGCGGATTTTTGGTATTTGACTGTATTTGCCAACCCACATCCTGTTATCATCAGTTTCTCTCTCTCCTATTTTTTTTATTGTTCCCATGTATATAAATTTCTATTCCAAAATAAATTTTTACTTATGCATGAGTAAAAAATTCAATTCTCTGATCATAGTTCACATTTTAAAAATAAGAGTTGTCTTCTTTCAAATTAGCTTAACTCCCCTTTTTCAAGTGTTAAGCTAATCAGAAAAAAATTCAGATTACAAATTAACTATAACTAAACTAAAAAATTATAAAAAACCTAAATTAACTACTAGTGACAACACACATTTTTAATTAAAATATAAAGAAGATTTGTGCTTAGTGATATACCCAGTCGCTTATATACTAAACAGGAGGCATTTCAAGACATAACTACCAACTAGATAAAAAATAATCCTTCCAGACTATGTAAGATGTATACAGAATTATATTTGTACCTGAAACAAACTCATCTAAATAATGTTTTATATTTCTCATACCTAAACTGATTTGTTAATTTTTCATTTGTTATCAAAACTTTTGCAACTACTAAATGAATATATTTATTATATTACTTTTGCAACTACTAAATGAATATATTTATTTAATTTCTCTGAAATAATATTCATTATATTTTTTTTTCACAACACTGTAGTGTTATTCCAATGTAACTCTATGAAAAATATAAATTTCATTTTATTAATTTGTCAAAGCTTTTTCTCAATTAAATATCATTAAAGACAGTTATCAGTTATTATTTTTATATATTTATTTAAGCATCATTAGCTTGAACTTAGCAAATTGAATGTTTAAAGTAATAATGCTTTAACAAGGATTTTTATATTTTACTTTTTAAATTCATTCAACAGTAAGCTTTATTTTTAAAATTTAAAGAGATTTTTGCTACCTATTATCACATGTAATTCAACCATTGATAAGTGAATTTTCCCCCCTTTTCTTACATAGATATTGATGAATGTCATGAAGGATTAGCAGCATGCCACTTTACACAAGTTTGTATCAATACATATGGTAGCTATCACTGTTCCTGTCTCAGAGGTTATTATTCTGATGGACCTGGTAAACCATGCCAAGGTAACACTCACAAATTAAAATACAAATGTAAACATTAGTTGTATTTTTTATGATTGAAGTAAATATATGTTAAATATATTTTTCTTCAAAATCTTTATTAATTTACAAATATAAATGATTGATTTCATTTTGATATAGATATTAATGAATGTTTACAAAGACCTAGACCTTGCAGTTATCTTTGTCGCAATTTACCTGGAGATTATGAATGCGTGTGTAGACCTGGATTTAAAAGGTTATCTGATGCAAAGACATGTGTGGGTTAGCTGCTACTATTTACTTTTATTGCATGATTTTAGAGTCATATAATTTAATGATGCAATTTAATCGGTTATATTTAATGTAAAAAATAATACAGGGCTGGTATAAATGTTTCATTCATTTTTAAAAAGTTGTATTTTTAAAAGTATTACTTGTACACAAATGAAATATATATGAAAAGAACCACAAACTCGTTAGGCATATACTGTGCCTTCCAGGTGACAGCATGAGTCCATTATCTTTTCAATTGGGTGCAGCAGTACGAGGTTAGTACCGGTCAAAAATGTTCACCTTCAGTCACGACAACTGAAAGAGATTCGCAAAAGGTGAATGTTTTCTGTGCTGTGTCACAAACAAAGATGTATGGGTTGTTTTTCTTCGCCGGGAAAACTGTGACTAGTACATGTTATCTGGATATGTTGTAGTTATTCTTGCAACTCAGTGCCGACTTCAGGGATTTTGTCTTCCAACAAGAGAGGGCACCCTCTCATTGGCACACCCCAGTCTGTGACTACTTAAACGATGAAATCCTGCATTGCTGGATAGGGTATATTGCTAAGAATGACCTAGCTTTGTTCCTCTGGCTTCCCAGACCCCCTGGTTTAACACCCTGCAATTTCTTCCTGTGGGGGTAAGTTAAGGATCTTGTTTATGTACCTCCACTACTGTAATCCTTAGTCCAGCTCAAAGAATGAATCAGTGCTGCAATGCAGACAATTGACTGGACTATGCTACAAAATGCATGGAATGAGCTCTATTATCGTCTGGATGTGTGTCATGTCACCTAAGGCGCACATACTGAATATTTGCGAAGGATGTATAAACTTGGAGAGTTTGTGGTTATTTTCATATATCTTTCATGAAAGATATGATATAAGTACATGTGTGTGAAAACATACCCTTTTCAAAACGAATGAAACATTTAAGCTAGCAAAGTTAAATTAAATTTAAATAATTCTCTTGCGCCATTGCTCCAAGGAATGAAATTTGAATTTAACAAAATTTCTCTTCGTAAATAGCAATTTAAAGTAAAAAATTAATTATAGAAATAGGTTTAAAAGAAATTATAATTTATATTGCTGCGAAATTTTCTCCTTCCACTTAAAATCTGTTCATGTGCAATTTTAATTAAATTATAATGGATCCATGGAATCATTAAAATGATTAGTGCTAAAATAATTACATTTATAGGCTTTACTGTTATTCCAGGAATTGAATATTTGGATGAATTAAATCTTGAAGTTCAGCGTGACTTTATCAACCCTGAAAGACACAGGTCCAGTGATCTTTTTTTAGAATCAAAGGTACCAAGTAAAGATGAAGCTATATCTTACTGTGAGACTGGTTTTTATAACGTGAAAGGAGAGTGCAAAGGTACCGAAATTAAAATTTCAGTTTAATACATTCCGTGCATTTAATAGGCATCTTTCTATTTATTTGTGCTCAGTGAAATAGCATTGTGTGGCATAAACTATTTTGACTCTAAAATTATGTGACAAATAAGGTAACATGGTAGTGGCTGTATTATTTAAGATGCTTCCAGTTTTATATGGGTGTGGAATTTTATGCATATATTGAGTGCGTACTTGTTAACAAATCAAGTTTTTAAAATTCTCAATAAATACTAGTGAATTTCATGTTTTAGGGGTAGAATGGGTAGCTTGAAGACAAGTGTACCATATTTTAGACATCTAGAAAGAATAACTGTTTTCCAGATATAAAAAATGCATAATTTTCAAATTATATACACCAAATTATACATTTGGTTTTAATTTCTCAAAGTAAAGAAATGCTTTTACATAATGAGAGTGATGGTGAGCTTTTATATCTGTAATAATATACATATACACACAGATAAATAGTTGAATAGATGTGAATAAAAAATGCTTCATTGTGTCCAATAAGTTACTAACTAAATAGTTATTATCAGTGCCGGATTTCTGCCTAGGCCTACGAGGCCACGGTGGCGGAATCTTTACATAAGCTCAAAAGCCTGGTTTGCATTATCAAGAGGCTTTATCGAAAATAATATTATAATAAATATTTTTAAATTTTAGGCTCAATTCACTCTCTGTAATCTACATAGAGTCAGAAATAATGCAGTCAATTGGCTATGATGACGTCATTCGTTCTTTTGTACAGAAAAAAGTTAGTCGTACGATTCTATGAATTTTATAGAATAACATAACTATAGTAACATAGACTGTATTATTCTGAATTCTGATGTTTATTAAGTCGATTAAAATTATATGTTCTGTACTAGTGCATTTAATTTGCTAAATTTCCAAAATAGCTTCGAGATGGGGGGGGGCAATGTCAAGTGCCTAGGGGCCCTGTGTCTCTAAGTCCGGGCCTGGTTATTATAATTTCTAATTTTTAGTATGTTTACTTCCTAAAATACTTTCTTGCCACATGGAAAAAAATAAGTGGGACAAAATAAATTATCTTTATTGGAGAGGGGGCAAAAAACTTTTCAACAAATGTATATAACCCGAACTGTCATTAATATTTTACGTATTTTTAATATTAAGATATCGATGAATGTGAAGATAAAGGAAAGTGTCAACATCTATGTGAAAATATTCAAGGCAGTTATCGCTGCATCTGTCCGGCAGGTTATCGTCTAGGACCTACAGGAAAGACTTGTGAAGGTATGGAAATATCATTCTTTTGCCTTTTTAAGATAGACTTAAGTATCATTCTTTTGCTTTTTAAGATAGAATAGGATACACTTTTAGCAAATTAAACGAAAAGTATTGTTATTGCTGCTCCAAACTGCTACCTGTACTTTTTGAGATATTTATTACATTGGGCTACATTAAATTAAAACAGAAATGTTGTCCCAAATTTATAAAAATGCAAATTTTTAAGGGTTTTGCACATATTCTGCATTTAATCAAGAGCCAAAAAAAATGCTTGAATTTTATGCTACAATTGAAATATATGCATGGGATGACATGTGTTATGGCAATGTTAAAATGTTGGTTTTGCTTAGAAACTCTTTTGTTATAACCAAAAATTCTCGCAAATGGAGCTGATTTACACATAGTTAACAAATTTTCTAAAGCGGAACCATAAAATTTTAGAAATAATTGTATTGATGATTTTCACTTGAATATTATATAGAAAAACGAATTTTAAGTCTTGTGTTGTCTACATTTAAGTACTTTTTTATACATCATAGCCATCCATCACAATTGTTAAGTAGATGCATCTGTTAATTATTTCAAATTTCAATAAAGGATTCCACATTACTATTTTATGTACTAAAATCTTTATATTTTATTTCTTATGAGTTTTATATAGTTATTTTTCACTCATTTTACATTTATCTTTAAAAATAGAAATAAATATTTTTATTCTTGCTAGGGTGTGTATTAAAAGAGTTTTATATTTATTTAGACATAGATGAATGCTTAGAGTCAAATATAGAATGTGGTGCAAACAGGATGTGCTTTAATATGAGAGGTTCTTTTAAATGCATTGACACTCCGTGCCCACCTGACTATGACAGAGATCCTTTAACTGGGTAAGTTATTAAAATTATTAGTACTAAAAAAATTTTTTTTAATTTTTTGCATATTAAGCTTGTAAACTGCCTCCTTCTAAATTAAATGCAAATTACGTTAAAGGCATTTCTTTGTAATAAATATGAATTTACACAACACAAGTTTTTTTCTCTTGACATGAGAAAAATTTTAAGCAAACATTCCTGAAGAATTATCTTTCACATTTAAATTAACTTTAACCCTGCTCCCTCCCCTTTTTTTATTACACCATTATTTATGTAACTTTGTCTGTTAACCTGAGATACCTTCTCTGTATTCTCAAGATCTTAGGTTTTGAAAATGTAATTCAAAATATAAACTCAAGTGCAAATTTCATTGACTTCAGAAGTTAAAATTATCACATGCGCTACTTTCAGTATAATTCAAATAATTCCCCTATTTAAGTATTGCTCAAACTTAATTTCTAACCATATTGTTCACTGAAGTGCATGCCTACAATTCAGATGAGTTATTTAAAATCAGCATTTTACCTGAAGATCTCATACCTGTTATACATCTCAAACAATAACTTAATTGTAAAATCAGTACATCATTTATGGTTAACTTGAATTCTCAGCAACAGCTATATCAACAATATTAAGACTAGACTAGTAAGTGCAGTCGACTAACTGGAATACAGTTAGCGGGCAAAAAGGCAATCATAACTTGCATCGATTCTTGAATTATTTAAATGATTCTTAATAGTATTTTCTAAAGAAAATTTCTATGAAAATTGAAAGTATATTCACTTTCATATCCCTAAGTGTTATACCTGCATCGGCTTTTCCATGAAACAGATAATATAGGTAGATAAAAATTCTTAAATATAGCAGTATCCCCCCCTTAAAGGAATCTGTTAAAATTAACCCTCAAAACAGGCAGAGTTTTGCTTAAAATCTGCATTTGGGTGGAAGGGTCCAATTTTATATTTTACAATGATATGCTTCTTTTTCATATAAACAATAATAAGCTGTTTGTAAAATTGTCATTTAGACATATTAAAGTACAAAGTAGTCATAAAAAACATTCCCCGATACACAAATGGCTGGCTTATGTGCTTAACCAATCTAAATGAAATTTCATATATAGTCCTTTGAAGGTTGTGCTCAAGAATGTAATGATTTAAAATAATAGAGCTCTCTCAGTTATGGTTAGAGTGAAAAAATTTTGAAATATTTGAATGGCAACACACATTTTTTCCTTTAAAAATTAATCAGAGCATTGAAAAACCATAAATGGTGTTGAAACGATATGTGAATTGGTGAACGCCATATACAAAACACTGCACGTGGAAAAAACCTTTAGTAAAGAAAAAGAAGATTGTTTTTTCGATTGAGAATTCGAATATGCTAACTAGATGAAACTTAAACAACAAGGTGAACTGATAAAGCTTCTAAATCCGAACAAGGAAAATGCTAATGAAGCAGTGTAAGTTTATCGGCGAAATTATAAGCTACTGTTCCATAAAAACTGTTTGTGATTTGGTAAAAAAGATCTGAAGGAACTGGATGCACATGTGATAGGTTGCAATCTGAACAACCATTTACTGCAGGTCCACTGTAAAAAGTGTTGCCTGCAGTTTGAAATCTACAATTCTCAAACTTCTGCAGATGTTTCCTTATTGATTCCAGCACATCCAGATTTTGGAACCTGGAGATAAGCAACAGCATGTAAACTTTGCAAATTTTCTTCTCATCAGGTATCTATCTATCAATCATTTGAACTCCACTCTGTTCAATGAAGAACATTGTGGGGAGAAAATTTTAAACCCCTGTTCCGAAATTGTTGAAGCAATTGATCGGCCATCCACTCAGCATATGCATATATACATAGCTTAACAAATTGGATGAAAATTTGATTAACCTGACTAAAATCCTCACGATATGGCATCAGTGCCTTTACACACAAAGTTAAAGTGGCTATGTGTTGCGGCATTCATTCTCGGTTCATGCTTCTTTGAAGAGGTCACTTCCACAGGTATGAAAACTTGCTCTATCACAAGTATACAGCATTGCTGAATTACATAGTTACAGAATTGCAGCAGCAAAATGTCAATGATAACATTATATGGATGTAAGATGGTGCTCCACACGACATCACCTATGTTCAGCAAGTAATGCAACGGCACTTTGGATCTAGAATCGCTTCCTCTAACTTTGCAGTTTTGGGACTACTTCAATCTGCCACCTAACTCTGGTGGATTTGTGGTCCTGAGATTATCTGAAATCTAATGTGTACACATCAAATCCATGAGATTTGTAAGAATTGAAATATGCCATAAAACATAAAGTTACACAGATTTCTTCTCGGATGTTACTTCCGTCATTGTTGTCACTGTTGTCATGTGAAATGCGCTAGTATCTGCAAAAATGGGTACATTGAACACTTATAATTCCAATAAAAGTACCCCCCTTCTCCTCTCTTATGCTGCCATTTGTTCTTTATGATCCCCTCTTCTTTGAAAATGTTTTATGTCAGCAGTTTTCATCACACATGTGATGTTCCAGTGCCATTTATGGTTTTATAATGTGCCGATTAATATGCATGAGAAATGCGGATGTTTCTATTAAAAAATTTTGAAATATTTTCACTGCAAGCATGTTATCGTTACATGGTTATGGCTCATAACCATGAGAGGCTTATTGTCTCAAATCATCAATATATTGAGCGCATGCCTTCAAATAATAATATCTGAAATTTCATTCAGCATATAGGCCACTAGGGAGAACAAAGGACAACATAAGAGGGGGGGCAACTTCTATTGGAAAGTTTTCACTGTACCCGTTTTTGCAGATAATTAACATACTGAATGTGGGATACTGTTGACAACAATGACAATACTGAGGGTTTTTTTTAAACAAGCCTGTATGTTTTAATTAAATAGATTTTTCAAATAAAAACCATAACAAACACAGTTGAAATTTGAAAGATAAGATTAAAATTTTATATGTCTCGTGCAATAGCAATACTTACCAGATCATATTGATGATAAATGGCCTGGCATGTACTGCAACATGGCATAATGGCCCAAAAATTTTGAAAATGTTTCAGTATTCATGTAGTATGCAATCTAGTGCTTTTAATTAAATATTTGTTTCATAGATGGCAGCAATGAAATGCCATTTTTAAATATGAAAAAAAATTAAATGCATAAATGAAAATGATTTCATTAATTAATTTATTCAATAACATATTAATTTTCAGCCTCATTAAATTTAAAAGTTAATGCTACTTATAAGGGGCAACCTGGCGAATATGGCAAGTTTTTTCAAGAAGATTGCCAAACTATCAATGTTTATCATTCAGCAAACAATGTCAACATATCAAAAGAAAACACCTATTTTTTTTAATACAAAAATCATGATTAAAAATACAGTTTGAATTTAATACAATAAAAACACAAAAATGATACTTTTATTCTTCCCATGTACACAGCTATGTATTCAAGAAAACATTGCACAATTCATTTCGAGAGAATTGTACAAATTCAATGTGCACATTAAACATTATATATATTGTATGTACTGTTTTCTTTCCATATACACAGCAATCTGTTTTCACTTAAAAAATATCACAGAATTGTGCAAACTCGGTATTGTGCACAATCTCAACATTATATGCATATACATGTATTATCTGCATTATTATTTTTTCCTATGTACACAGCAATCCATTTCCACTTAAAAAGCAGAGAACTGGACAAAATCGACACTGCGGATATTTTATATATATTATATAATCTCATGAATAAAAAAAAATAAGTTTGTCAAAATAAACGAATAAGAGAAAGAGCATACTACATGATTACTGATGTTTCTAATGTCAAAACATAAAATTGAGGAGGGTGAATTCATAAATTACCATGAATTTCTAATTTGAGAAATCCTATCTTGGAATATTATTAACATAAGTACTCCAAGATAGAATTTCTCAAATTAGAAATTTATGGTTATTTATGAATTCATCCTCTTCAGCTTTATTTCAGATTTCCTCACAGAATAGCATGAATTCATATGGGATGTATTATATAATATATTCATAACTTGTATCAATCTTTGAAGAATCTGAATTAACTTACTTGCTTTCGGGTGTCTCTTTACATTGCAAATATGAATTCACTTAATCTATCATTCTGCATAGCTACCTGCAAGTCATCTTTCCAATAATTTATTTTTCACTTATTTATCGTATTAAAAATGTTTATAAATTAGTTTTTCCATTTTTTCTCATGGCTACATTAGATTATGCTATACTACCAGGGCTTTTATCGTTCAGGCAGTACAGTATATACTTCCAATCTATGGGCACAAAAAATTGCCACACAGCATGCCAGTAGATTAAACAGTTTAACAACCTATACACTTACTATTCAACAGCATCGCTATTAATGACAAATGTCACACATCTCACATGTTTATTATGCATTTCCGGAGAAAACGCTTTTTTTTTTTTTTTCCATACTATATATATTGAGATGACAAATATTTTTCAAAAGATATGCATTTAACTACAAAGAATGAAATAAACAAAAATAATTTTAAAAGTTAAGTATTAGTTTTGTTCATCATTTTGATTTAGATTCTTGCAACACATGAATATGCAATTCCTTTTAAACTACACTGGTTATCATAAATTAAGGAAAAATCACAAAAATAGCAATAATGCCCTAAAAATAAGCCAAACAGTGTAAAATTTGAATATATTGCTAAGTAAGAGTAGCTGAGTAAAACTGCAATATGCAAATTAGTGGTGCTGCATTCAGAATACGTCATCTGCGAGGAACATAAAAGTCCATGTTTGAGAGCAAGCCCACATATTTCACTGTGATAGTGACATCAGAAATCTGAGGTAGCCGATTCATAACAATGGCCTCCAGGCATCATTTACGTGCAGAATTACGATGGAGAGCCATTGGGAGACTAGAGGCAGGACAAAGTCAAACCGAAGTGGCCAGATGGCTAAATGTGAGTCCTTTTGTGTTTCATAGACTTTGAAGGCCATTTCAAACCACATATTCGGCAACTAGGAGGTTCAGCCAAAAACGGCCAACTGCTACGACGAGCACCGATGACCGATATTGAACATTTTGTGCATGCAGAAATAGAACCTTTACTCCGACTCTTCTTAGATCCTCCCTTGCTGCAGCCACCGGAAGGTTGGTGTCGATGTCAACTGTGCGTAGAAGGCTTCACGAAGGTGGTCTGTATGCGATTGCGGGTCGCTCACGTCACGTCATAGGAGGGACCGTTTGCAGTGAGCACGACAACATGTCCACTGGACGCCTGATCAATGGAGGGCTGTTCTCTTTACGGATGAGTTCAGGTTTAGTCTAGAAAGCGATAGTAGGCATTACTTGATATGGAGAGAACTTGGAACCTGTTATCATCCATGAAAGAGATGCATACGGAAGGGGCAGTGTCTGTGTTTGGGGTGGTATCTCTTTGGGTGGACGCACAGACCTCCATGTCTTTCCAAGGGGAACCGTGAATGCTCAGATTAAGACAGATGATATCCTTGACGCTTATGTGCGCCCATATACCAGGGCAATAGGTGATGCATTCCTGTTACAGGACGAGAATGCAAGACTACACAGGGCTTGCATCGTAGATGATTATCTTCAACAGGAAACAATTATGCACATGGAGTGGCCAGCTCGATCCCTATCAAGTACATTTGGGATGCTTTAGGGAGATGTTTAGCTGCTCTCAATCCGCTCCCTCAGACCCTCGCTGAGCTTGCAACTGGTTTGCATGAGCAATGGCTCTCGCTTCCTATGGAACTGATAGACCGCATAATTGAAAGCATCACACATTGCTGTATTGCTTCTAGAGGCGATCATATTCCATATTGAAGGTACTTTTGCTATAGCAAACTGACACCTTCGATTTGTTCATTTTAAATATGTGCTAATTTCTATACTACCATAATTGTCTGGTAATTTCTTTTTATGTTATTTGATACCCAGTGTACAATACTTTAATCCATATGTGCACATAAAGGTAACCACACTTATAATAATTAATTCTTAAAGCTTTAAAATAAAGAATGCATTGAAAAATTCTCAAAGATGATCTGCAGAAGTTCAAAGAGCAATAAAAACTAAATTAAAGCCACAAAAAGAAGAAAAAGACTAAAATATAGTAATTTTTAAAATACATAAATAATGGCAGTATGATCCCACAGAAAAATGCACTACCTATTAATATACTCAACGCTTAAATCTATATTACCCCTATACACTCTTTAATATAATTTCATTTTATGTTGTTTGCAAGTTGACTTATTTTCACTTCTGTTTGTGATTTCATTTGACATTTTATAATTCTGCCTTCTTTCTCCTCCTTTCATAGAATGTTAAGGATATATTACTTATTATTTTTAATTACTTTTAATGTAATAGGGACACCTGTAATTCCTGTTATAGAGACACTTCTTGCTTTGTTATTTTCATAGTTATCTATAATCCTTCAAACTCAGAGCCATCATTACAAGTTCTTGTACCCTTCTAAAAAAGAATATTGTTTCTGATGGTCAGGCTCAGCTGTACTGTGATTTTATTCGTTCAGTCGTGATCATTAAAATACATTTTCATTGGTAATGTATGCAAATAAATATTTATGTTTTTTACATTAACTTCATTTACCTTTAAAACTAGGGTGAAAAAATTCTATGCAATTTTTTAATTTAAGTATTAACCTCTGTGTATAAATTTCCAATTAATTGGCATTTCTAGAACAGCACCTTACAATCTTGATTGGATGTACATCAGATTTTTAAAAATATTATTTATCTTTTATGTAATATTTATTCAGCTTTAAAAAAATTTGCCATTTTCACTTTTATTTATTTTAATTTCTGTTATTACATAATTTCTTTAAGGTAATAATCAATGTTAGATGAATTGTTTTTCTATTCAATACCTCTTTAATTTTCAAAAGCTTACTCAAATTTCTCACTTTATTCAGAATTATCATTTCAAAATAATCACTATCTAAAATATAAATTCAAAACCTTTAAAAATTCTTATTAGCAGTACTCTTAATTCTACCTTATAGATAAAATGTTTTTTCTAGAATTAGCAATGGAAATCTGATTCACAAAAAATCTTGACAAAAATTTCGTCAAAGATTAATTTTATACTTCTGTGAGAATATTGTTTTATTAATAAACTTTTTAGATAGATGTAAATCTGATTTGCATTAAAAATTTATTCTAGGTACTGTAAACTGTCATGTGAAAAGGCTGGAACAGCTTGCCCTCCAAATGTAAAATATTCTGAAATACTGGCATTTAAAATGATAGCTTTGCCAAGTGGAATCCAAGCTTATCAAGATCTAATAAGATTAGTTGCTTATGATCAAGATGGTGTTCAACTGCCGAACACAGTATTCTCCATTGTAGAAAATGACACAGGAGTACCTTTTCGAATACGTCTGGAAAATGGAAAGGGGGTCCTTTATACACAGAAAAGTATGGATTCAAATACAGACTACCAAATAAAGGTTCAAGCTGTGTCATATGATATGAAAAATCATATTATACAATACACAACAAAGTTTTTAGTATTTATATCAGTCTCTAAACATCCTTATTAAGAAAGGATACCGATAGTATTATTTTGAAATTAAATTCATCTTTCATTTCTTCACAAAAAGAGTCTAAAATTTTGTTTCATTTAATTAAAATTATTTTACACTACATTCTTAATTTATCTTAAATCAAATGTAATTGAACTTATAGAGACCATTGATATGTAAATATTTTATGTTTTTTAGAAAATATATATCTTACAAAATATGCAGTGTCCCTTTTGTTATTATTAGATCAAATCCACACACATCATGAATTCAGATTACAAGAATTATAAAATCTAGGAACAATGGATGATCTCTAATATTAGAAACAAATTAAAATGCCACATTATGAAACTAGAATATTGTCTTTTATATTCATACCTTAAAGTTTCATGATGGCACAAAAGATATGGCCAGAAATCTATGTAGATAATTTTGATATAATGCCATCAGAAAATATAGTCTGATTCTATGCTTATTTTAATAAATATCGAATTCTGTTATCTACTTAATCCCGGACAGCTGTTTTTATAACCCACTTCTTAATCTGGCATTGTACAAGGAAACAGGATCAGTAAGATAACAAGTGTTCCTGTTTTTAGGTAAAAAAAAATCAATAACATATTTGACTTTTTAACCATTTTTTTTCTTTAACCTTTTAAGGTGATTTGAAAGTTTTAAAAAAATGTAATTATAAACTGCACTTCAGTGAACCTTAATTTATAATAATGCAGTCAGCACAGAAATAAGAATTTATATTTTATAGAAAAGGGATAATCTATAGTAATTTTTTAATTAAACAATTTCTGCTACCAGCTTTTCATCTGGATATAAATTACATGCTGATCCAGAAGTAAACATTTGAATAATTTATATTTCAATTAATTTGCAATGGACAATAATTACAGTCAGAGCAGAAATGCATAAAATCATGAAAACTTTTTTACGAATTTTATTATGAAAATATTTTAATTGTATTTATATTCACAAGATGTTGCTTTGTACCTGAAAGAACAGAAAATGGCTCAAATGATAAATGCTGTAGGTAGCATTACTGCGTACAGCCTAAAAATGCTACCCAACTGGTATAGTGGTTAGTGTCGCTGACTGCCATGCCAGTGGCATGGGGAAATACAGCCTAAAAATGCTACCCAACTGGTATAGTGGTTAGTGTCGCTGACTGCCATGCCAGTGGCATGGGGAAACTCTTAATATGCGGCAAGCCAAAAGACCTCTTCAGAGGTTGGTGGTAAGGGAAGGCGGGGTGGAGATCCTTTGACCCTTCCATTTTTTTTCCATACTTCGATTCTACGACTCAAATCATGCCTTGGCGCTTTTTTTTCCCTTCCAGTTTGCGACAAGAATAATTCACTAGGTGAACTTCTTAATTTATAACAACCTATTTTCCTTGCCTTTTTTTTCATTGTACATGAGTGTGGAAAAAGGTCATCATTCATACTTTCAAATATTTTTAACAAAGTGCTTAAACCACATTTAGCTATATCACAAATATGCCAAATTTCAAAATGTGGCAATATGTAAATTCACGTATATCTTTGAAAACCGTGAATAAAAAACTATTTTTTTGCAGGTGTGTCTAGAAATAAATCTCCTTTAAGATGATGTTAAAAAAAATTTTTGAAAAATTTACATAAAATATTTAAAAATAAATCACAAAAATGTACGAATTATATTTGGATTAAGCCTAAATTTTTAATTCTGAAAGAAGGAATCAAGTAAATTTAATAATATATATATTAAATTCATATACAAATATATATCAAATTCAATTAACACTGAGGAGCTAAAATTTTGAGAGCTAATTTTTTTAAAAACTATTCATGCGGTTTTTTTACAAAACTTGGCAGTTTGGTATAATTTGAGTCGTAGAATAAAAATATGGAAAAAAAAATTGGCATGTCGTTTCAGAAAACATCCGATTTTGTTCCAAAATACCTATATTAGAACAATGCTATATATAAATCTAATACACATCCTAAGTTGGGCTTTCGAGACATGAAAAACACAAGTTGAATTTTGTCATTTGGCCCAGTAGAACAGGAGATTCAGAACTGTCCTCCCCATGTTCGAATGGAGGACTATGTTATTCAAAATTTGATGACTCTAGATAGTGTATTTTCACAATGCTAGAAACATATAGACATTCATGGTGAGTCATTATTTAGTTTAAATAAATATAATACAGGGCAATAAAATTTGGTGACAACAATTTGAAAAGCGATACAGCCCTTCAGAATGATTCGACACAAAATGCCATTTCAAGTCTATATCCTTTCTGGGCTAAGAGTAGAGGTAAATATTGCAATACTGTGGAATTGCAAACTATTTTGATGACGCACAGCAATATATTATCAGTTAGAAAACTTGCCAAGTGAATTTCAGGGATGTTTCAGAACAAAACATTATGACATGAAAGCAACCCAATAATCAATAATGATACGTACAGAATCAATAAATTATATCATCCAGTACAAACAATACACATTAACCATGAATTGAAAATGTTAAACAGTTGATAATCTTAAATTTGTAAACAAATAAACAGTGTTTCTATTTTTATAGTACATTATAAAAAGTGTTTCTACTGTATCAGTAGTATCTTTAGTGTTATTAAAACTGTTAAGTGGTAAACTCTGGCCAGACAGAGAATGGAGCGTTCTAAAAAAGGCTATGACCTCCTCTAGACCACTATGCCAACAGAAGAAAAAGTATTCAAACCAAGGAATGCAAATGATCTTGGAATTCTTTTTCAAAGACAATCATTGATGGTAAATAAAGTATGCACAGTTCATGCCATAATTTTGCATCATTTACAGCAGACGACATCTAAAAAATCATCTCTTTGAATTCTTCAATATAGTTTTCTTCAAATCTGTGATATATTTTAAAGTTTTGTTATGATGGTTGTTTTGACAAAACAAATATGAATAGAAATTTATAAATTAGCTATTAATCTATAATTGGAAATAGCGAAAGCTGATAAATCAAATAACTTAAGTGATTTAAAAGTTTGATGTGATGAAATATGATTAAAAGCTAGACCACTAAAATTGTCAAAAATCTAAAAATAATCAAACACAAAGTGACCCAAATCTTACAGTACAATTTTTTTTTTAACACAATAGAAACTTTATACACCAGGTCTGTATCCAGCAAAATCTCTGTTAATTAAGCTGGCAATCACTTTTTAAAGAAATCAGTGGGAAAACATCATAACATTAGACCATAAAGGATAGAAAGACAGTGAAAATTAATTACATTTGTGAAGTCTCTTACCTTCCTAAAAAGAAAGGCTTGATGAAAACCAACTGACGTTTTGGTTCAGGCCAGAACTGAGGCCCCGATTTTCCCTCTTATTAAAGCTTTGTTGACCTAAAAATAGAGAAAAAAAGGGGGAGCTAAATTTTGACTTTACAATTTAATGGTAGGAGAAGAGAAGTGACAAACCCTCGAATACATCCCTCAAATTGCCCTCCATTAAAACAAGAAAGGAACGTCTCCATTCTCATATGTGTAAAATAACATAGTACACCTTGGGCAAGACGGCTAAATCACCGATAGGAATTGATCATTCTTGACAAATGCATTTAAGTTGTGAATGGATCAATTCAAAATAAGTGAAAATTTTTTCTAAGCCTACTGAACTTTAGATGGGATGACATGAAGTACATCACATCCTAAATTTCAGAAATTGCACATTCGTTTCTACAATACAACAGCATCAAGGTTAAAGTAAGATTTTGGAACTGGTGAATTTTCAGCAGAATTTCTTCCATAGCACAGAAAATTGTTCAGAATACATATTTCATGTTAATATTTTTTTTATATTTTATTCATATATTACATTACTATAAATAATTTAAATATTTTCATTATGCATACATTTAGCATCATTTTATGACTGCAATAACTTTTTGTTATTTGAAAAAACCTTAAATTGTAATGATCATTTTTTTTTGGACCAACATGTGTAATAGAAAAGATTCAATAAGACAATATGCTAAGTATATGTATAAAAATTCTACCATACTTTTCACCGATTTTTTCTGGGAAAATTATTTAATAATTTGCAGTTTTATTGCAGAAATAATAAAACATTTATTTTCAAATAAGTTATTAGTAAATTTATGCCCTTTAGCAACCCAATGGCTACATCACTTCTTCAACTGTTCAAGAAGCAACCTGATTTACATATTTCATTCTTTTGTCAAAATGAACATTCTCTTCTAATTTCTTTTGTTAACTGGAAAATGATGTGAATATAGCTCTTTCATAAAAGTAGGATATACTTGTATTGATGAAACTGTGAGTTGAGACTTCTCACCAATCTGACAATAACATCAGATAAAGTACATAAATCTCATTGTGGTCAAGAAGCAACAGTTACATTTCATTGGATTGGATATCTATAAATGCTAGTACGTTTTTTTGCCCAACTCTATCCAAATTTTGATAGAGATACCTCAAGGAGAGATCTAAAACTCTCCCAACTCTTTTCCACTTCCACCAACTTCTCAAGTGGATATTTTGGCTTGACACCATCTTAAGTGCCCTCTGCCACAAAGACACTACATAGTTATAACCATCCATACCTTCTCCAAGATTTGAAGCCAGGTTCAAGGCTACGCCATCTGGTTTCCCTACCACCACAGCAGTATTAATAAAATTGTATTGCATTATTATATTATTTCATTACTGTAGATATATATATATGTATGTATGTGCATGGTATTTTACGTGCGTAGTACTGTGTGGTAGCACTCGCGTGCTAAGCTATGGCCAGAGAATCGTAGCTGGTAAAGAAAATACAAATAACCCAAGTCAGTTTTATAACCATAGCTGAATTGCCTAACAAATAAAACAATAAAATTTGGGAGGTTTAGGAGTGTTCGTAGGGGGACAACAGGCATGAGCTATTGCTTCTTGTATCCTCCCTAAAGAGAGGATGCAAGAATGCACACATACATTTTACATAATTTTAAAACGAAATTTTCCCTTTCTTTCTTTTTGTAGGGTAATATTCAATTAGATTTTTGCAAAATTTAAAAAACTTTAACTTGATTATATGAGTTATTTGTCTTAAATTTTAGTCTTAATTTTGTATAATGTTGAATTTTTATGAATATGAATGATTTTTGAAAGAAAAACCTAGATAATTGTACAATGCCAAAAACCAGTTACCTTTCTTTTTCGATATATACACCCTTTTGCAAAAAAAAATCGAAGCACCATGAAGGAAGTGGTTGTTTTTGATGAAATTGAATATGTGTACAGCTCATAAACAGATAATAAAATGATTAACAAAATCAAGGTCATAGTACCTGTTAATGGCTCACAATCACCCACTGAGTGTTCAAGTTAGTAGTTAGTCGAACCGTCCCTGATGGAAATGCATGCTTGAATCCATTGAGGCAAGAGAGAGAGGTTCCTAATGTCATCCTGCGACACATTCTGCCAGGCATTCATCAGTTGTCGCTCCAGATCTGCGATATTTTATGGTGCCCGAATCTGGCAGCCTATTATGTCCCAGACATGCTCGATTGGTAAAAGGTCTGGTGACCTTGCTGGCCAAGGAAGTGTATAAACTGCAAGGAGACAGTCCAGAGATATGCAAGCAGCATGTGGCCTGGCATTATCTTGTTGGAAAATGGTCCCGGATGACATGGCATAAAGGATAATGCAACTGGCTGCAGGATGGTATCAACGTATCGTTGAGCTGTTAAAGATGTACGGAGGATGACTAAAGATGACCCGCTGTCATAAGAAATAGCGCCCCACATCATCACACTAGGGGTTATGGCTGTATGCCTTTGTAAAACAAAGGCTGATTGGGACCACTTTCCCCGTCCTCTTCAGACACGAACACAGTGGTCATCTGGTTGAAGAGTGAAGCGGGATTCATCGCTGAACACTACACGATGCCAGTCTGATAGCAGCCATGATGATCGACTATGACACCACTCCAGACAACTCTGCTGTTGTTATGGGGTCAAACGTCTTAAAGGCCTCTGTGAGCATAACCCCGCCTCAGACAAGCACCGTGAGATGGTGGACGGTACCACGGGAGGTATAGACGTGGCTGTAATGCGTTGAATAGTTGACAATAATACCATTGGGGAGGTTCGGGCCTGGCGAACAATCATCCCATCTTGCCTTGAATTTGTGCTCCTTGGCCTTCCAGAGCCTTTTCGTGGGCAATTTCCTTGTAGCAACCATTGCTGCCAACTTCTTTGCACAGCAGTGTCTGTATGTTGTAGGTGGCAGCCTATTGCTCGGTATAACCACCCAGCTTCACGCAACCCTACAATGCGACCATGTTTGAAGTCATTTAGTTGTCTGCAAGGTCTTCGATATCTTTAGTTGCTTCTTTATGGAATTATGATGGCAGCAACAAAAAAAGATAAATTTTCCGCCTCTGTTACTGGCTTTATACTTTGCGAATTTCGGACTAGAAATGCACGCTATGATCACAATTCCTATTCATTTGCCTTGCAACTTTGATCATTTGCATGTTTGATCAAGATGTTTTTGCATACCAAATTTTGTCATGATCACAAAAGTCCCTCTTGGTGCTTCGCTTTTTTGTTGCAAAAGAGTGTATATATATAAGTAATTTTTACAACAAAGCAATTAAAACATTATGTTAGTTATTTGTACTGATAACTTCTGCAAAGAAATACAAATTGATTAATCTTTTTGATACAATTAATTAAATTTTTAAGCATATCTGTAGCCTAATGAATAATAAATAAATTGCTAAAATTATTTATGCAGTACAGTCAAATACTGAAAATCCGCCAACCTGAAATCCACATTGGCTCTCAAAATATAAACAGTCAATTTATAGGTTCCAGAAACCGAAACATAGAGAATGAAATACCAAAGAAAAAATATTTATCCAATAATGACGTCATAATTACCAAATAATAATGATTCTGTGTTAGTGGCAGAAAAAAATCTTAGCCGAGAAGAGGTTTTTAATATGGACGATGTGTTCAGATGAGCCAATGCTGGCATATCAGATGACCGATGATGAAATCATTGGCTCTGTTTTGAACTCGCCACAGCAAGAAAACGATTCTGACACCAACACAGATAGTGAATTTGATAGGAGTGAGAAAATACCTTTTAATGAGAGTTTGGAACATGGTGAAAAATACCTAAAATATTTAGAACAACAGAGCTGTGTCACAGAGCAAGAGATTATGATTCTAGAGAATTTACAAAAAAAACTTACTCTAGAGCACCCTAAAGTTTTAAAACAAACGTCTATCAGAAAAATGAAACATGTTAAAAAAAGGAAATTATGCTTCATTAATATTCCTTATTTTTATCTGTCTTTATATGCCCTTATATAATAATATATATATATATATATAATTTAATGCATATAATAAATTTATGTAATAATGTATATTATTGTATATAACAATTTAATTAAATATATCTAATATGCCTTATTTATTTTGCACTTTTAGTCTGAATATTATGATTTACCTTTTCTGTCCTGAAATCCGCAAAATCCTAAAATCCGCACAACCTCTGGTTTTAAGCATTGTGGATTTCTGAAGTTCTACTGTATAACAAATTAACATATTTATGTGTTTGCATACATAAAGATACAAAATATGCAACTCAAAGTTACTAACTTTAATCTGGGAATAATCCTTTAAATTTCTCATTTTAATTTGAATTTCTCCCCTGTTATAAATTTTTTACAATAATTTTTCTGGTCTTTCCAAATTAACTCATTCATGTTTCCTCTTGTAAACTTCCTGTATTGTGGATAGCTCTCATGCAATCACAGAGCTCAAAATTTAAACAAAGGAACCAAGTCTTTAAATACCATTGTTATTACTACGCCCCCTCCAAAGTTTCGCCTTGCTGCTAGCCATGCAGAGTTTTCTTTCTGCTTTGCCTAAGAAAATGTAAGCTGTACAAAATTGCTGGGTGCATCTTGCACCCATGTGACACAGAGTCACATGATTGGTGACTTGCACCAATGACACTGTGCAAATATGTTTGTGTGAATCAAGGCTCGTTCTATCATGAAAATAAAATTACATGTTCATATCAGCAACAATATATGAAAGCTTTTCTTCACTGTTCTTTTTACCTTAAGTATCCACACAACTGTTTTTCTAATCCTCAAGTCATCAACAGAATTATCACATACTATATATAAAGCAAAAAGTCTACACTTTTTATGCACATATTTCATGAAAATCCTCAGCAAATTTGCTGACTTGCCTCACTCTTTAACAGTAATTTTGTATGAAATTAAACATTTCCACGATGATCATGAAGTAAAATAAACAGGATCTTTTTTAGCAACTAACAAAATACACTGCGAGTAAAAATGCATTTTTATTAATTTTGTAGTTGACCTTGAGAATTATCGACTGCTTACATTTCTTTGAATTTTAGATGAAAATTTACAGAACTTTATACATTTCATTCAGTCAGCTCGTTATGAACATTTTACTAAATAGACCAATTTCCTCAATAGGGATGATTAAAAAAAAATTCACATTCCTTACGACCCTCACAGCTTATTTCACAAATTGATTATTTTGAGAAAGTTTTTACTGGAAATGCAGACTTGGAATCAATATTCAACAAAAAAATGCCTGCAGTTATTAAACGCCCTGAATGTACATGTATACACATTTATAAATGTGTAGCAGTCTCTCACTAGAAGTCACTCCCCTTTGTAACTTTACTATGACTAAATATGACTGCAACTGTACAGTTGTTAGCTTGCACTCATGTGCACGATCTTCGTAACAAAGTTTCTAATCAACTATCTTATTTTTTGTTCTG
>KK118321.1:114837-180183 GCA_000611955.2 Stegodyphus mimosarum | reverse complement strand
TTGGATTAAAAGTGATAATGATGCCAAATCTGAGCAACATTCCATTTTACATTCTAAGGTTCTTTTTGTTTGGATTTATTTTTCATTCTACTTTATTTTAAATGAAATTTCATGAATTGAAATCATTTTAAGTGTAGTACTTAAAGTAATTTAAAAAATGCATTATTAACTATTTTTGCAAAATTGTAACTGTATAAAAATTTTTATGCAGAAGAATGATAACTGATTAGATATAAATGTACATATTTTCTTTACTTCCATCAACATTCATACATTCATCAACATTCAGAACAGAAAGTTTTTTTGCATGTGAAATGTCTCTAGAAAATCCAGTTCACCAATGGAAGATCTTTTTTGAATAATTTTGGCAGCAGAAAAATTGAAAGTGTGACTTTTGGACCAACAATGTTAGGCAACATAAGACTTCTGTGTTTCCTTTTTTCTAACATACGCCTCATGTTCGTTAACGCGAAATTTTAAGGCTCTCTTAGTTTGGCCAATGTAAATTAAACCACACTGGCAAGGAATCTCGTAAATACCCCAGGAATTCATATCCGGAATGGGAATCAAAATTGTTTGAAACTTTAAACTTCCTGGTATGGTTCTGCTATGTAGACAATACTTTTACCCTGTTTGAAGGTAATAAAGATGATTTAAATAAAGTTCCTTCAACATTCCATTGATCCTGCTATTCAGTTCACTTCTGAACTTGAGACTTGCAATTCTCTTCTGTTTCTCAATGTTCTGGTCACACGTAACTCATCAACTTCAGTACTACAGTTTACTGTAAACCTTCATCGGTTTGCCTTCCACCACACTTCAAATCATGTTATCCGACTAAACAAAAGTTAGCTTCATCTTATTCCTATGTTTTCCATGCTCTTCAAGTTTGTTCCTCCAAACTGTCCTTGATGAAGAACTAAATTATTTAAAAGCAATAGCTATTGACAAGGGCTTTTCACCCAACATTAGTAATAAAGCAGTTAAAAAATTCTCATCTCAACACACCAAAGACAGACACTTGTTTTAGGAGATTATAAAAATTCTGTTGTCATTCCCTTCTTTCCATCAGTTAGCTATAAAGTTGCATGTATTTTACAGAAATTTAACTATTTTACATATATTTCTGTACAGATTTTACAGATTATTTCTGTAACTACGTTTACAGAGGCTGTTTGCCCATTTTTTGGACGATGTATATTGTATTCACAAAACTAAATTACATAAAATTCTTGTGTTTTAAATGTTCTATTTGACATCCCTTATTCTGAACTATCTTTCGACACCGCAATTTCCGGGATAATAATGCCTTTTGAAGTGTCAGAAGAGGTATTCTATCCCATTCCTCCCGAACAGCTTTCCAGAGTCCTGTTAGGGTTTGGGGACAACGTTTGGATAATGCAGTTTTTGTCCGAAAGAACAAAAATCCATAGGTGACACACGGGAGATTGAGTAGGGATATCAGTGAAGAGTATGGCCTTGATACTAGTTTTTTGTTCCATTTCTTTTAGGAAATTTACAGTGGACTTTGATGTGTGACTGCTAGCTTTGTCTTGATGGAGTGTCACAGATGGATGGCACTGTGAGTAAAGCGATGGTATTTCATTCAGAAAAATGGGCGATAAAATATGTTCTGGATAGTATTTGGAGTTAATCTTGACATTTTTTAGCACTCTCTTTATTTTTAACTTGCCATTGTAAGAAAAATCAGCAAAAATCATGAATCCCTTATAAAAACTTTCTTTCGATTCCTTGAACCACGTACTTAAGTTTTTTTCTCCTCTTTTATGATCATAAATGGGTCTTTTTTTGTGACAATCATTTAAATACACCCATGCTTCATCTATTGTGACAACTGTTTTCCATTTTTCTTTGGATAAGTTTTTCTCATATAGAATTTTGATCATATTTCGTGAAAATTTGTGAAATTTTTTTGCACGAGAAAAGTGTTAAATTTTACTATGCCTAATAAAATAGTTTATAAATTAGTCTAAAATTCAAAATGTTTCAAAAGCTCATTTCAGTATAATCAGATAGGTGTACGTTAATTACACAAAAAATTTCAAGAGTATATCTACAGCAGATTTTGAGAAAAGGTACATCGAAAATGGCCAATTTATCATTGTCGGTATAGGGGGTTCTGACACCCCTTAAGGAAATCAAGATTTAAAAGAAAAAAAAAAGCTTGATATTCATTGGTTAGCTTCATGTCATTACTGTGTCCAGCATTCCCAGTTAACTATAAATCGAAATTTTTTCTCAATAACCTCTCTGTCACTATCAGAAGGGAAATTTTTTGGATTTTAAACCATACTATAAATTTCACTATCTATTAGCTGATTGATTATAGGGACATCGTCATTGCAATGAAATGCTTCTGCTATATCACTGCATTTATTACCACTTCTATACAAATTCTATAATTGGAAAATCCCATCTTTTTGTTTGCGATATATAAAAACCTTTAAATTCACAGCTATCAAAGCTTAGCACCTGTCCACTATACACTGTTGGCAATACATCATGAGATTGTTTACTATAGACATGCTATTCCGCTAAAATCTGTCAATCGCACACCGAGGAAATTAAGCATGAAATATATTAAGTTTTTTTTATTTATTATACTTATGTATTTTCCACATATGCTTAAGGTTTATCCAAGTCCTGATGAAATAAATTTTCACATATACTTCAGGAGGTACTTTTCCATTATGTACCTGTCATGCATTTTAGCAATTCCCCCCCCCCACACACACACTCATATAAGGATAGGATAGTTTATATGTAAAAGGATACTTTATAGATGGCAAACACACACATATACATATAAAGATAGTTTATAGATGACAAACACATGCCATGTGATAGCCATAACGGAAAAGTACCCTTAAGCTTATTAAAACACCAAATCAGTTATTCTTAATTCAAACAGCACTAAATGACTTTAGATAGATAAAAACAGATCTGTAAATGACATTCAAAATTTCATTTACAAATCTATTTTTAAAAATTTCCGTTAAATTTCTCTTTGTAATGCAGTTGGTTGAAGTTTCTAATCATTCTCAAGCTTATAATACAGTCAAGTACCGAAAATCCGCCAACTCTCGAAATCCACATTGTCTCTCAAAATATAAACATTGAATTTATAGGTTCCAGAAACCGCAGAATGGAGAATGAAATACCGAAGAAAAAAATATTCAATAATGATGTCATAATTACCAAATAATAATGATTCTGTGTTAGTGGCAGAAAAAAAATCTTAGCCCAGAAGAGGTTTTTAGTATGGATGATGTTTTCAGATGAGGCAACACTGGCATATCAGATAACCGATGATGAAATCATTGGCTCTGTTTTGAACTCGCCACAGCAAGAAAATGATTCTGACACCGACACAGATAATGAGTTTGACAGAAGTGAGAAAACATCTTTTAATGAAGGTTTGGAACATGGCAAAAAATACCTAAAATATTTAGAACAACAAAGCTGTGTCACAGACCAAGAGATTATGACCGTGTAAAATTTACAAAAGAAAAAAAATTTACTCTGGAGCACCTAAAGTTTTAAAACAAACCTCTATCAGAAAAATGTTTGAAACAAGTAAAAAAAAATGAAATATTTTATGCTTTATCAGCATCCCTTATTTTTACAGGTCTCTATTGTTTATGTTATTAATGCTTTAAAATATTCCTGTAATCACTAATATAAATGAATAATATAATAAATATATATGTATATAATAATTTAATGCATATAATAAAATAATGTAATAATATATATTATTGTACATAATAATTTAAGTAAGTGTATCTAATATGCCTTATTTATTTTGCACTTTAAATCTGAATATTATGATTTGGCTTTTCTGTCCTGAAATCCACACAACCTCTCGTCCCAAGCATTACGGATTTCTGGACTTCTACTGTATCAGTATAACAAGGCTAATATTTGATATTCAATTACTGATATTTAAAACGAAAATTGTTTTAAACATTGTTGCACAAGTCATTTCTCAGACTGCTGTGAGTTAATAATCATATGGGGATGAAAGCAAAAAATTATTCCCCAGGTTGGCATAAAAACTGCATTAAATCGGTGATAAACTACAGGTTTGTGGATTCAGAGTAACTTATGATAAGACTTGATGAAGAATCAAAACACTATTTATTCACCAGTATTATGCATGACAATTCCAAAGACATGTTTACAGTTGTTGAAAAACTATGATAAACACAGTGAAACAATCAGCAACACAGCCTTCAGGTTAAAACACTGAAGACAGCATCAAAGCACTAAAAGTATAGTTCCAGACTCGGTCGATTGCTCTCAAGCTATGTTCTCCTGAACATGTTCATGTTCATGCTCTCCTGTTCATGTTCTCCTGAATTCAAGCTACTGTTACTCACTCGTACAGGTACCACTCACAGGATGTATATAGCTTTAACCTACTTTCAAGAATATTCTCAAGAAAACTGATAAGAATGTGCTCTAGAATGTTCTTGCTCTGTCTATGGCATATCACCAAATAGACAATTTTGCACCAAATCTGACAACCCTGCCTTTCCTTGCCTTTTTTTTTTCCCTACCACTTTCTGGCAACCCTAGCCATGCTTTGCTGGGAACCTATCCTACTGCAGTTGGGCATTTCGCAACACTGTCCCCTTCCAAGGATGCGTCTAGGGCAGTACAGTCCTTGGTCAGAAGCCAAATTCATTACAAACAAGCAAAACAATCAAAAAGCTGAACAGAAATAAAACACAAATATTTACATTATTTACAAATACACAAATTAACCACATAACAATTTTAAATTATATAAATTTAAGTTCAGAATGAATTTCAGTTTCTGACTTTCCATCATATCCTGGTTAATTAGTCTACTTTTTCACTGCAATTCTCAGATGTATTTCTGTTTAGCATATCACAGTCTGAAGATTCAGTCCTTTCAGATTTTTCATCAAAAGGGAAATCTGAAACAGTTTGCTCACCACTTTGTAATTTATTCACATCATGTGTACAGTTCACCTTGGTATTTCTAGCAGTTGGTACATGCGTATTCTCTCCTATTTCCTGAAAATCAGCTAATATTTTTGCATAACAGTTATGGATAGAATCTGATTCCTTATAAACAGAAGTATCCTGGTTTAGAATAAAGTTTGTGTCTGTACAACTTGTATTAGACACAAAGTTTGTAAAGTGGGTGTATTTTCTTGCAATATTAGAACACTCTGCTTAAGCTGTACACGAGCTTCTCCAATCTTTGCATCACATGAATTTCCACACAGTTCAGTACTTGCTAACGGCGACTTCATAATTTCACTATCAGTTTCTACCAACTTAAGAGTCATATTTTCACTTTCTTCCATCTCTACCCCAGACACTTAAGAATCAGGAACTTTATTTCCATGAATTACCTCTTCACCTTTTTCAGATACTTTACTAGCCACTTCTTTTATTTCTTCATCTTTACAAACAGTATTAGCCCTTTCTTCCATTTAAACTTCAGGCACTTGAGAATCGAAAGCTTCTTTCCCATCTTTCATTTCTTTACCTTTTCAATCATTAGGTGTTTCATCCTTCATTTCTTGATCTTTCTCAAACACTTGAGCAGCTACTTCCTACTTCATTTCTTCATCCTTCGATTCTTCAGGCACCACTACTTCATTTCCACATCTTCTATTTTGGCTCCAATTTTCTCTTTAAGCTCCTAAATGTCGATTCTAATTTTATTTTGCTCCACTTCCATTCATTGGAGTTGCTCTTGCAGTTTTTCTTCTCCAGATTTCACTTCTTGACATGATTTTGTTTCGCTGTCTAACTTTTCTTGTCTCACCTTGATCTCTTCCTGTCCAGCTTTCATCTCTTCTTATTTGGCTTTTACTGCTGTAACAAGTGCATCAAAGCCTTCATTTTTTCCACCACGGCTTTCTCCTCCAGGCAGATCACTGGCATTTACTCACAAATCCCACTTCTGACACCAGTTGTTGCATTTTATGGGTTCGTGGATTTGGAGTAATTAATGACAACTCTTCATGAAGAATCAAAACATAATTTATTTGGCAGTATAACGGCAGACAGTTCCAAAGACATATTTAGAGTCATCCAAAAACTATGATAAACACTATATTTGTCACCAAATGGGCGATTTCACAATAAATCAGGCAACCCTGCCTTTCCTTGGCACTTTTTGGAAACCTTAACTCAGCTTTGCGAGGAAGCTATCTTACTGCAGCTGGGCATTTCATAAGTGATAGAATGTTTTGGTACGAAATGTGTGCTGAGCAGTAAAGTTGTTATAGAGTAAAATTATTGAACATATGGATTTGTTATGATCAATGAATATGTTTCTTCAACATGAAGAAGTTTTATTTAATGCCAAAGTGAAATTAAGAATCAAGACACCCCACATGCTTATTATGAAAAGTACATGTCTACTGTGCTAGTGCCAAAAGCATTAAGCATATACTACTCTCGGAATCTAATTCTTTCCCCTTTCACAATAATAATAATAATAGCTGGCGGTTAGGAAGTCTGGATATTGAACATCTGCATTTCTAACTTCGTATTGTATTTGACTCTATTCTTGAAAATTTGTTCTTTAAAAAATAACTCATCTATTGTAAATGTACATAAAAACGACGCTCATAAGTTTACGGAACATCTAGCAAGTCTTTGGCAATCTCACTCAAATAGAAAATAAGCCCATCCGCAGGTGAGTGGTAAAGTCTTTGACGACTGGTAGCCTGACCTGAATTCAAGTCCCAGTGAACAGGCTAGATGCATGGGGCTTTTAATGGTTCTGGTTAGTCTATTTTTTAGGGTACAACTTGGATTATCATCAAGTTGTAATTTCATTTATTGCAAAATTGTTATTTCATTTATGGTAACCTTAGTTAAATGTTATGGAAACCCTATTACGACAAGACTGGTTGTGCGAATGCGGTGAATTTGACAGATGGGAAAATATTTGTAAGTGCTTATTTGTGCTTATTTGGTTAGGAAGCACATTGCTTACTTTGTCCTTTACACCGTAAAATGCTTGCTGATGGTACGATTAACCTGAAGTTTCTGTAAATTTTAAAACGACTGGGAAAGAAGACATTGACTGACTGGTGTGTAAATGAAGATTTAAATGGCTTCGTTCACCTCACGGTAAATTATGCAGCGAGATTTAAGGATTTGGAAACTGGAGATCATATCAACACTATTTTTACTTTTGTGAATTTATGTGGCAACAGCAGCAGTTTCTAGTTTAGATAATTTTAAATAATTTTTTGATGCTGTTAAGGAATTCTGTGTCTCACATACCGAAGAAACAAATTTTTAAAAAAGGTAAGTCAATATTCCCTTTTTGTATTGTGTAGATTACGTAGCATGTATTTCCATTCTTATGTTGTTTCCTTATTTGATTTTAAATGCAGTTTATTGAAATTACATATTTTTTGTTTTAATTATGTTTTATTGCATTATGTTTTGGGCATCATTTTACTAGGGAGGGCATTGGATGTAAACACGAATGGTGCCAAAAAATCACCAGTTTTTGCCAAGGGGTATCCTGAAATATATGTTTATCATGGATTTTTTCATATGCAACAAAATGATGAGCCAGTTTCACTTACAATGTTCTCAATGAAGCTATCCTTTCCCAGAGGAAAATAAGCCCTTGAGTGCTTTGCAATAATGCAAATAAACACCACCAAATCAATAAAAAATTAAATTGTGAGATATCCTTATCTTCTCTTCTTTTATAGCTAAATTTCACATTTGTCCCATCTAGTTACATTTTTAAAACTATCACAATTATTTCTTGTTCATCAACACAGTTTGCAGGCTGAAGTTTATGGTGACCAACACATATCCTTCAGTCAAGAGATATTAGTCCTCATAATCTCAAATTTCAGCTTGTATTGATAACTGTTTTGTTTGCTGTTGAAATATATATATACTTTGAATATTTAATAGAGACACCAACACATGCCAACTCGTCTAACGAAAAAATACCATATTTTTTTAGGTGCCAATTGTAATGCCACTTTACCCAAAAACAGTAGAGGAAAAAAAAACTGCAAATGTGTTGTTATTGAAACTCACACCCTAATAGGATTTTCGCAGTTATATAGTTTACATACATTTTTTCATCTTAATGGCATGCATTAACAGGCATGTCATTCAACAGGTATACTGCTTAATATTAACCCGTTCAGGACCAGCGTCGCATATACGCGAAGAGCTCTAATCAATCTCTTCAGCCCAGCACTGCGTATACGTAACTTAAAATGGTAAAACTGCATATTACAGGCCAGTTTGGCGCATTTTCGAAAAGTCGCCAAATCCGTTATTTTCGCACGTTTTAAAAAACCATAACTCATCATATCGCTACATTAGATGGTTGCGAATTTGAATGAATACAGTAAACATGCAAAAAATTGATCATGTAAACATGCAAAAAATATCTAAACAACCTGTAAACATGCAAAAATATCTAAAACAGAAGTTCAAGAAAAACAACGATAAAGTATTTGAAAGTTAATAACTATGTATTTTATGGCATCAGCGATATTAAAACTTTTCATAATTTATACCATTTTTAAGACAGTAGCAAAATGGAGTAAAACGTTTTATCACGAAATTTAAGAAATTGTAATAAGCAGTAAATGAGCAATAAATGATCGGAAAGCATTGATTCATATTTAATTTAAAACTTCAATGGCAGAATAAAAAAAAATGCAGAAGAAAAAAAGATAAAATTCAAAATTTCGATCTATTGAAACATGAGCAATAGCATAGTAAAAAAAAAAAAAAGTGGTTAAATAATTTTAACTACGTAATTTATATTTTTAAAAGAAATTTTTATTTATAATACATAGTAGAAACTCGCATTTGTTTATATCCACACTAAAATGTAACATTACAATGGAGATGAAATTCAAAATGGGTGGCGCGCTCATTCAACACCGACTCTACGGCTCATTTCATTCAACCACATATAATGGACACACGCCTCCATTCACACAAATCTATCGCATCTTTCATTTCAAGTAATTTCATACTATTTTTACACTTAGGACATTTGTACATATCACAATCAAACCATAATTCATGCACCATTCTATCACACATCTTTCGCCCTTATCTTGCAACCGAATCAAATAAGTAAAATCTACACGTTCAACTCTTTCGACATCAGCAATTTCGCTCACACAATTTACTAGAAGCACAGTGAAATGACGAAAATTCAAAAAGCCTGCTTAAATGCTATAAACTGGAACCTTAAATCCTAATGATTTTCACGATGGCAAGAGGTTACCAGATTTGGCGCAATTTCGCTTCATTTGGCGACTGGCCCATAATCTGCAGTTTAGCCCTTAAAATTACAAAATTAACAATTAATTTAACAATTTTTTTAATTTTTATATGTCAGCAGAAGGTGCTAAATGGTAACTGTTTTCACATCGGTTAGGCCATGTGGCTTTTGACCTTCATGCATGAGCATCAGTTTCTGTTCTGTGTTCCTGGTTTTGATAGATTTATTAGCATAAACAAACTGGGAATCGCAGCTCTTGAAGTTAAAGGGACACCAGCGTGTTTGTTTATTTCATTAGGATTTTTTTTTTTTTTGTCTTTGTTTTCATTCTTTGCATTTTTCATTATCAGAATGCGGTATCCAGCTAATTTTTTTTAAGGAGAATGTGGGAAAATGCTTCTAGCTGACTATAGCGAGTGTAACATCACCGAACTTCCATGATGGAAAAACACAGACCAGTTGTCCTTTTTTATATTTATTTTAAAACTTACCATAGACTTTCTTGGTTAATTGAAAAGTAACTTTACAACATTATTAAAGGAGGAGAAAGGTATCAGCTTTTCCGATGCGTGTTGCATCTTTCTTGCTTACCGAAAAAAGCCGTCATTGTCTTGTGCGTTGATTCTCATTTTGAATTATTCCATACACAGCAGAATTATTAAATTTGAATTTAATTACCCACAGATAATTATTGCTTATTTTTTTTTTACATTTCGTATTTTTAATTTTATTTTCATGTGTATAGTATTTGTTTTCATGCTTACAGTTACAATTTTAGTATTTCTCATGTTTCATTTATTTCTATTTATGTGATATTCTTTATATTAATACATATTATAGTATTTTAAGTATGTAACTGCAAAAATTGAGGTCATTATATTAAAATGATGATTTTATATGAATTTTTTTGTAAAAGTAGGCTTAACTGCTGAAAATGTGTGGGCCGGTGGCGACGTTCCATTTCTGGGGGTTCGGTCACATGTCTGTGCTTCGTTCTCCGCACAAGGACCCTTAAAGGGTTAAACATTTTTTTTTTCATTAAGACTTGAAGAGTTTAAGGGGAATTATTTTTGAAATCCCTATCAATTATTTGCAATGAAATAATTTTTCACATGTAAAATCAGGTATATTAATTATTACAGAAGTTATCGTTTCAAAATGAGCTACATAAAACAGATTTTAACTATTGCAGAAAATGGCTAAATACTTTTGAAATGGCTATATGCATTTAAAATATGACATCTGATCATATATATTGATCCAAAATACAAAGCTCATAAGAATTTTAGAGGCCACGAAAAAAAAAAAAGGAAGGAAGGAAAAAAAAAAGTAATACCTCCTCTAACTGTTTTGATTTCTATGAAACTGCACAAGCATCTTTATTTTTTATGCATGTGAAGCAAATACAAATATTTACCAAGATCAGAATATTTTTTGTTGATTTGTTGTATGTACTATAAAATAAAAAAATACTGTCTTTACTATATGGTTATCAGGGATCTGGCAATAAAGAGTGCAGGCTGGAAGCGTGAAAGTGATTTACAGTTTCATAGAATGAACTTAACCAAAAATGCAGTTACAGCTTAACTATCACATACCACTTACCAAAAAAAAAAAAATCAGCGATTGCCCATGCCTGTTTCCAAATGTTAACTTTATTTAATTCACAGTCAATTAAAAAAAAATGCTCCCCCCCCCCAATAAGAGAGCATGGCATTTGGCATACCTGAATACAGAATTTTGCAAGTGGCCACCAATTATTTATTGGAAGAAAAGGGTCTGACGATGCAAGAAAAAAAAAAATTTTAGGTAAAATATTTTTCCTGTCGATAAATTGCTTCTAGTTACAGGATCTCTTTTCTTACCACTTAGCATTTTTATAACTTTTGGGCTGAAGAACAAATTTCCATCAGATGGTGCAACAAACAGTTAAATATTTAATTCTACAACAGTTGCCAAACTACGGTCTCAAGAAAGATTAATAAATGATATTTTCCTTCACACATTGTATCCCTTTACTATTTCAAATCTTGACATAGCATTCTTCTAATCTTCATCAAATAATTTTAAATGCCGCCAATGAATTTGCAGGGATCACTTTAACAAGAAAATTCCTCTGTAACACACTATTTGAATTTCTCATCACTTTACATGTTATTTCATAACTTTTTGTGGTGATAACAGTCTACAAGCATTCATTATTTCTACTAGGATGATTTTGCTACTTTATTAGGCGCATCTTGAATTTAAAAGTGTGCGTATAAGGATCCAGTTTCGAGAGATAAGTAGCATGAGGTTATGCCAAGCACAATTTGGCACAAATATTATTTCCAAAATAGAAGCCACTGTATACACGATTCTGTACCTATATATTACCACAAACTCTTTAGCACAACTTGATGAATTTTTACAGAAGAAAAAAAAAATAATGGCCTGTAGTTGCAAAATATTATTCACATACATATTTTTTATTTTAATTATGTTAATAAACCAGAAAATTAATTCAATAATCTACTTATAAACAGCTTTCTGTTTCTTTCATTCTGGCAGAAATTTCATTCTATCGCTTTAAAAAGATTCAAACTATTTGTTTCTTTTACCAAATATGCAGAATTCCTGCAGAAATTTTATCAAAATGTCTTTGTACCGCAGGCAATATTTTCAGGCATACATTTTAAAATCATTTGGTTTAAGACTTTTTGTCTTAAAACTCAAAAATTTTAGACTAGACTTGAAACAAAAAATAACACAATTTGTTTATAAAAGCCAATGTAACTTGAAATACAACAAAAAAGAATACATACAAAATGTTGGTGCTTTTTACAGAAATCGAAGAATTGTTATTTGCATGGTCAGTGCAATACAAGAAAATAGGAATTTGGAGCAATAAGAACAGATTCTGCAGAAACCGTGCAATTCGCATGCAATGCCAATATTTTATCAACTTTCATTGAGATAGTTGCATACATATGTACCATATATGGTACATATGTATGCAACTGTTTGGGAATGATGCAAAAAATTTTATATATTCTTCTTTCTCAACTTTGTAAGGCTGTAGTGTAGAATTGGGTGCCCCTTCGACTGGCGACAAATTTTGTTCAATTTCGCGATGAAACCCCATTTCTGGTTAGCATAGTAGGATTTTTTTTTCCAAGTGAAAATAGATCGATGTGTCCATGGACACCGAGTTTGAGCAATTCCTTGACTTCTTATTTTGGTTTTGTGTAGCAGGCATCTTGAAATGGTGCCCTCCTGGTGTCGATATTGGCATCAAAAAAGAATCGCAAAAAAACAAGGGGCACTCAACTGTAATCTTTTACCGCTTCGTAAAAAATTACTTTTGTATATTATCTGTAACTAATGGAAACCTAAGGAAAATAAGAGAAAAATTCTGGGGAAAGTGCAGAATCACCATTGCTTGGCATCTTTTTAAGAACTGCACAAACTTAGTATCCATGCACACATGGACCTAATTTCACTTTAAAAAACATCCCAGAATTGTACAAACTTGGCACTGCACACTCCCTTGACTTTGTCCATGTATACATCGATCTATTTTCACTTAAAAGTCAAAAGAAATTGACAAAAATCCAATTCTTCTTAGTCTTGTAAAAATCGCCAAACATAACGCACCAAAGAAGTGCGTGATTCTGCACTTTACCGATAATTCTTTTCATACTCGAGGAAAGTGAAGAATCACCCACTGCTTGGCGCGCTTTTCAAACTGTTCGTTATTTAAAAAAACAGTACTTTAGCTTTCCTTTTGTGAATTACCTGAAAAGTAAAAACACGTATTGTACGGAAACTACACCAAATGAAATTCTTAAAATAAAAATGACCGAATATACTATTTTGGCAGTGTTTACATTTAGCGAATTCTCAGGGGAAGTGCTACCCGAAAATTTCAGCTCTGCTTTTGTATTTTTCACAATTTCTCCACATAATATGAGCTTTTCATCGAAATACCATTCCTTCCTCATGAGAAATATGCAATTATGATTAGAAAAATAACGTATGTTAAAAATACAATGCAAACAATTTAAACATGACGTATCACTCTCAAGACTACTAATCATTTAGGAATTTGTACCGGCAGTTATAGTATTCAGTTGTATATTTAAATAATTTTACACATATGAAAAGAAAATTGCGAACGGTTATTAATTTCACAACAAAGATTTGTAACAGTCAAATTAACTATATAGTTTCAATCTCTTTTACTAAATCCATAACACATAAATACGTGGTAACCTAATTTATAAAAATTAAGAAACATGCACACCTATTTCCAAAGAGCAATTACGCCGTCTATGTAAACTATACAGAAATAAAATAAGAAACTCTTCATAGACTTTCTTAAAAATAAAACTCAGTCACAACTTTCATATTTTGCAGATACTGTGAAATAATAGCAGAAAATTACCTTCAAAACAAACTGCAGCGTTTCAACCCAAAGTATTACGTTGATGCCATATTAGGAAACAAAATATTATATTTTGATTTTTAATACTTTCTTTTCAAGGAAGTTAGAGCGCCGTTAAGCAGCACAAAATTGAAACACCAGAATAACGCTTTGGATCATTACATAGCTCAATTTAATGTTCGGATATTTTCTGATGTTCGGATATTCCATTCTTATTCGGATATTCTGATACATACTTTATCATGCATTCAAGCAATTGTGCAAATATTCCAATTGATTGTACTATATTACCCGATCTCAAGCAAATAATAACGAACTGAGTCGGCCCCGCAAAGAACTCAAACTGCTATTTGAAACACCATCCTCTGGGTAATGGTGTACTCACCAGGGTAAGGCTGCTATAAGCCTTACACCAGGGTACCTAGACACGAGGCCTTACCCCTAATCGAACAATTAGACTTTCCTAATCAATACTTCAAATAATGAAAATTCAAATATAAGTTGTTGTTTTTTCAGGCTTTTGTTGATTATTTATAAGAATAGAGCAAAAGAAAACAATTTGTGATGATTATAGTAGTAAACTCTTAATCCAGAAAGCCGCCGAACTAGTGTGAACGCTGAAAACATAATATTAATGCAATACATAATAGAAAAGCATAGGTAATGTACTAGTACTTTTGTGCCTTTTAAAGGCAAGTGCACGAAAGAAGGAAGAAGACTAAATACAGGGTGTTAATAAAGTCCCGGACCTATTTTGATGTGAATATAGATCATTTGATCCGAAATTTTATTTCAAGAACATTTTGTTTTCCCCTCCAGTGTGATAAAGGAAATATCAATTCGTTATGATTATATTCTTAAGATATTTTCTAAAGTTGTTTGTTCTTGAGGATAAATAATTCCGCGCGTGGTGATTTAAATGACCTAAACAATTGCATTCTGCTTTACATCATACTTTTTAACGGAGCTGTGCGTCATACTTTTACCTTTTAAAATTATTTGAAAATCTATAGCATCAATAATTTTTACTTTTAAATTAAAATTTATTATTTTTCGATAAGATAAACGTAACGTTTTCTTAAAAGGAAAACGGAATTTCAAGTAACAGTGCTTATTACTTCTGATTTAATTTCTAGGAATCAGGCAAACAAAAATATTAATGGAATAATAAATTTTTGAACTAGAATCACTAATTCGATACTTCCGACTGTTGGAAATAAAAGAATTTCTTATAGACTTAGTAATAGTTTTCAGTTACGTGATTATAGTTTAATTTTTTATCATATATCATTAAAAATAGATTTGAAAATGCCTTATCTTTAATTTCAAATTATTGTTTAAAATTTATTCTTACAATTTATTTCATTGCAATTACTCACACATTGCTTTAGATACAATTCTCCAAGGAGGGCAAATTACTTATAGTACTTGTTATTTTAGTTGATCATAATTTCTAATCAATTAATTTTCCGTAAGGTTTCTGAAATTTTAATTCAAAATTAGGATCTAATCACAAGACAGAATACGAATATGCAGGGAGTAGTAAAGACGCACTAATTATAGCTTCATTGCTGGAATTTGGTTTGTACTTCTAGGAGACACTTTCCCCTGCTTCACCGTCACCACGTCGGTCTTCTGATCGTGACGTCGCTGACCGTTTCCCCTCTCGTGCCTTATCTTTCGAGCCGGTGTTGTTTAGGCTCGGCAGGGATCATATGGAACTGTTTTTTCCGTTCCGTTGGTTGTGGTGGAGCTATATAGTCAGATATTCATGGTTGTCCGGACGAAACACCCCCCGTCGCTGCAGTTGGAGAATTCAGCGAGTCTTTAAACTGCTTGAGGTTTTCAGTGGGCGCCTGGAGTCTCAAAGCTGCATATTCATAGCCTTCCTCGGTTTTCCTGTGGAGGCGCCTAAACCGACGCCTGTATAATATGTCGTACTGTTAGCAGGCCGGATTGGTGGCTCGGTCTGTCTGACAGTGTTTAAGCGATTTCCTCCTGCTGTCCGAGATTGGGGCTTCTGTTGATGGCAGATGTTTTTACCATCCCTCCAGGACCGGGAAGTGGAATGTTTTTGCTGAGTATTCCTGTCGACTCAGCTTAGTTTTAGCTCGACCGATAGGTTAGTGGCCTCTTGGGGTTTTGGAGTTTAACTGTGTTAAGGCAGCCTCGAGCTTGCATGAACTGAGTGTCCCTTCCTCCTAGCACACTGTTTTATTTGAGCTAAACCAGAGCAGGAGTTCGTCTCTGATGTTCTCTTCTATCTTATATGAACGTGAAAATACGTGATGCCGATGCGTGTGTAAGGGTAGACACATTCGAGAAATTGCTTAATCTTTATTTTGATTCAATTGTTGTAATTTGTGCAACATTTATCTTTTCTGCGACTGCTTGTTGTTATTAATTATCCAACATAAAAAAAAAGTAAGGGCAGTTACATATAGTGTTAAACTTAACTTTTGTAATCGGAGCATAATTACTCGAAATACCTTTTGACCTCTCATGTTTGAACCATTGTCGTATTCTTGGCCGCGAAAATTACTAATATCTAAACCATTTTCCTCTAAAGTCTTTAATAAGAATACTGTTCGTCCTTCAGCGGTCGTATAAGTTGTAACACAAAATACTAAAAACCTTTCTTCAATAATCACGTCTGCATTTTCTAAACTAAGATACCTCATATAAACTGGTATCTGCTCTTGATGGCTGGCTTCAGGGATACAATCAAGTAAAATAGGAAAATACTTTGCCTGTTTGACCTTATTTAAAATAATTTGCTTTCTATTATTCCTAATAAGCTATATACAGGGTATACGTCGCCACTACACCTGCCCCCTGGCATTTCCCTGGAACGAATATGGCGGGATACTTTTTTGGTTTTTATTTGAACTCCTGAAGATGTCAGAAGCAGCTGCGGCTGAAGGACTTCGATTACATCGTTTGCGAGAATGACTTCTCGACCTTCTTAAGGAATTTACTTCTTTGTGGTGTTGTTTTAACCCTTTTAGAAGATGAAATTCCATATTATAATACCAATATTGGAAGAATTCTAAGCTGCACTTACCTTCGATGGAGTAACTTCCAAAATTCCATCAGCCACCTCAGCGGCTTTTTGTTGTGATAGTGAGGAAATGGATGCCAGAATTGCTTAAAAACTTCTGAAGGTGATTGCTGTAAAAATAACTCTATCGTAACTCCACGGATGACAACCAAAGGAGTCCGGCTAGCAAATGAAATAGCAGTCCATACCATAAATCCTGGTTGTCGGATGACAGTCAAGTGATTATCTCATCGCTGTTCTGGACATGATCATACAAGTCTTCACTGGTCACCGGGACTCGGAGCTCAAAACAATTATTTTCCAGTTGATGAGATCATAGGTCGAATGCGCTCGGCAGTGTGCAACAGTGAGGGAAAGTCGGCGATATGCCGTCCGTGATTTCAGTCCTCGTTCGCTGAGTCACCTGTTAATGATCATTGGGGTACCGGTTATATGTCGGAAATTCAAATAAAGAAGCAAAAGGGGCTGTGAGAGCCGATCGGACGATCACTGTTCTCGATCTTGGCCGATTGCTGTCTTCTTGATATTCTGCATGTTCATCCACTCCTGCCAATATCATCAAATGAGAGAGTCGTTCATCCAAATGTCTAGCAATCCAGCAATTTGACAACCCTGCTTATTTTAATCCAACTGCACATTCTCTCGGCAATAGTATAGCCACGTGAGTCGACGACGGAACATCACATTCGTATTGAAGTTACAACTTAGCACTAGAATGTTCTCTGTTTTATAGACTATCCAGATGTTTTTTTGCAATACACTGGAGCTCCAGCTAGTCAGTCATTGGCCGCCAAAATTTAATTATCAGCATGTTCTATCGCAAAGTATGGACACTCGCAATTTCGTTTTATTCGGATAACTCCTTGGTGCTTCGCTTTTTATGTTAGTGTATATGTCGCACTGTGCTGCTAATTGTTGAATTACTTTTTAACACATCTTCCACATTTATTCGAAATCTGAAGAGCTAACCAGGTTTCTTAATTCTGGGGAAATTCAACGGTCTAGGGATGAGGATCATGGGGAACTTTAAAAAAAAATCCCTTTTCCAAAAGATCACTGTTATCATTATACTAATAAGTTTGTTTCGATTTTCTGTAGCTTAACGAGCACTGGAAATATAAAATGCATCAATTATAAATGTCTGTAGCCAAGAACGTTATTACTTGAAGTGTCAACATATGATAAGGAATGCGATATTTTTTCACTTGGTGATCACAGAATATTTCACCACATTTCCTCCAACTGTAAAATTTTGTTCCCAGATTGTCCTACAGCTTGATTTATCTATATATCCCTTGACGAATGTTACGCAACATTTAGAATAACTAAATATTTAATTTTAGAATAAGTCAAAAACGGAAATTCAGTTAATATTGCACATTTAAATTTTCTATTTACACTTCTACTACTTTCTTTCTATATGCAAGTATTTGGAAACACATACTTTGCTGTTGGAGTTATTTTTTATTTGAGGGGATTTTAATTTTAGCTAAATGGTTCATAGGGGTATCTGAAATATAGTAAAAAACATTTGTAGAACTTTGCTGATGAGTTTCACTTTCAGCTTTTTTTTGAGTCAGTATTTTCAAGTTGCCAGTCATCATCGCTTAGTATGCAATGCCTCTTTGCTTGCACTTCCTTTTTTACTTCAGCTTCGTGATATTTTAAAAAGTAATTAAAGATAGAATGTTGTCTTGCTTTACTCATTTTCAAATTACCGGATTGACCCAATTTTACTGACTATGTCATGCTGTCTGCATTGCTCGATTATAAAATTAATAATGATTAACATTATCGAACTGTGTTACTTACTCTTCACTAAATCTTTAAGGGTAGCTAGCTCAAGTCTGAAATCTAAGTCTAAAGAAAAGATGAAATGAATGGACTTGTTTTAGCAAACTATCTGATACAGAAATGTTTTAAAAGAGAAAAGAGGCTAAGGAAATAGCCAATACTGTTTAACTTAAGGATAGTACATGGCACAAGGGAAGTATAAGCCCTGTTGAAGCAATGGGCCTAAGGTAATTAATTTCATACCTTTTTGGTTTAAAGAACTATTTTGGCAAATAAGATCAAGTCGGGCTAGGGCCTCAATTCAGGCATTAGATATATATGAATAAAACACACAACATATGTGTGTGCATGCAATATATGTGAACAGAATCCCCATTCAACCATCTTCCAACATATACTACCAATTTACATCCACTGTTTAGTGTATAATACATGTTCATCCACTATTTAGTGAATAATAATCAGTATTAACAAAATATGGAACATCCGACCTCTTCCGGTAACACAGAAACTGGAGCAAAAGGCAATAAAAACTCCTTGTAAAATAAAATTAACAAAATAATGCACCCATTTGTTTTTACCAATTTTTGATACTATAGGGGAAAAAATTGAGGTGGGATTTGTATATGGCTCTTTGCACCTCTCCTGGATATGCCACTCAAAGCGATCCGTAAATTCAATGTACATTTTTGCTAGCATAAAGGGATAATTACCATTCTACCTTAAAGAAATACGTCATTTTCTAATGTCATATGTAGAGTCTCAAGGTTCAAGAACTTGAGGTCTAGTTGAGCTATTCTTTCTAGCCAACTTGCAAGAATGCATTTTTTTTAATTCTATTGAGTAGCATCACATTTACTCTCTTTCAATTCAATGGTTTTATCAAAATATTGTGGAGTAAGAGTACAAATTTTTTAAATCTTCTTCTTCTGTTGTACTCAAATGCGTTTTGCTTAAAGTGCCTGCTGTCAGTCTTTCCACCATTTGTAGCATATACAGTCCTTCAAAAATATACAAAAATCATTTCATAGGACTTATCATTATTTAAAGCAATTTATTTTTGTCAAAATTATTTAAATAATGATAAAATTCAAAATGAGGAAGACAGGACTATATCTTACATTGAATTCGAAGCATTACCTTCTTACTTTCCTCCTGGTTGGTGGAAAAAAAAAAGAAAAAGAAACTGAAAGCTTTCAGATTTTACATTATCCCCCGTTTTTTTTTTGGTTAATGTTTTGTGTGTTACCTTTATTTATTAAATATCATGTTCTTTGCATTTAAACCATAAAATTCAATTCAACAGCAATATTGCAAAATAATTTTTAAATGAGAAAATCTTTAGAATTTCTGATACACAGTCTTGCGTGGTGGAAATAATAATTCTCCCCCCCCCCGTACAGTGTTGCCATTGCTCGTTTGGAAATCCTTGACTTTGTTAATCAAAAATTCTTTAAAGCTCTACAAAATATGAAACAGACAATAAAACAAATTAAAAATTTGGGCTTCCAGATGCCCATATTTGGGTGGAAACATATGTTATTCAAAATTTGATGGCTTTAGGTACCATTGTTTTATCACAAAATATTTATAAATAAATATTTATTTATTCTGCGAAAATATACCTACATTTATAGCCCTTCTGGGCTAAAAAAAAAAAGTTAAAAGAAACAACCAAAATAAAAGGGAATATAAAATCCTTTCTTGAGTAAATAAAAATCCTCTATATATTTTTTCAAATTATTCTTTTTTAAAATAATTTTATTTCAAGATTAATAATATTTTTGATTCCAAGACTACTATACAATTACTTCAAAATTTGTAACTAGCTCAAATTCCCATTTCAAAGGTGAAACTTGAGTAATATGTACATATATACATGTAACACAGAGCATTAGTTTTCAATAATACTTACAAAATGTTTTTAAAAAATCCATAAAATTATTCCACAAAAGTTTATGAGCCATTGAATTCACATCAAAGTATAAGCAGCTCCTCCGACTATACAGAGGGTATCAGCTCATTCATTATTATTTATTGCTGTTATAGTCATCAAGGATGATTCATTCCCACAAATCATGAGCTGATGATGTATCCAGTACACACATATTTAAATTATTCTCATAATTAATGCCCCCTTCATAGTCATTGAGTAAAGCTATCAAAAATCCAAATGTGTCATACATTTGGATTTGAATGTATGACACATGTAACTGAATGAATATTAAAATTTTTTGTGGTACATTCAAAGTGAAATACGGTAGATTCTTTCAGGAAAATCTTGCTGCTGTAGAGAAGACAAACATGTTCTTGTTATGAATGACCTGAAATCGGGTACATTTATCCGATATTGTTCCATCTACAGTAAGAAGGACAGTAATTTATATACAATGGTAGTAGGTTGAATGTTGATATCTTCTGTCTGTGAAGAATGATTCTTCACATGATAAAAGATAATATAGTCATGGGTAAATTTTTCTATTATGCCCCACCCCCAGCATATCTAATGGCTGCTTGAAAGGTGCATCAACACGATTTAGTAGCATCATTTCCATCTTTGAAGGATTCCCTACTTGGTAACATTGCAAAAATTTTACAAGACTATTTCTATCTATTAACCATTTAAAAGACTTAACTCTCACCTCTCAAAAAAAAAAGTTATAGAGCGATTTATTCTTCATAGCTTTACTAAACAGTGAAAGCAGATACACACATATAGACAGCTTAAATTTATTCTGCTTTACCATTGTGATGGTCAGATTAAATATATGCTACCATTAAAGTATATAATGCAGTTATTTCATAGAATACCTAGTTATTCCATGAAATAACTGATCGTGCCCGTTAAAGTGTGTAATACGTTAATAATTTGACACTTTAACTAGTTATTCTATGAAATAACTAGGTATTCTATAAATTAACTAGGTATTCTATAAATTAACTAATGATAGACAATTAAAATGAAAAAGAAGCAATTTATCTAATTTATTCAGCATATAATTGGTATTTATAGAAACGTATCATCATAAAATCGTTTGTTACAACAAGGATTACTAAAATGACACTCGGAATTACGAAGAACATTATTTCTAAAAGAAAAAATTTTTTTGTCGACACACTGGGTTTTACACGAACATTCCATATTGTTAAACGAAACATAAATGTACCTTATACTAAAAAGCGAGATATGTGATATAGACTATTTTACACTTTAACGGGCTGCAGATCATTATTCCATGAAATAACTAGTTAAGCCATGAAATACAAGAGAGTTTTACACTTTAATGGACACGATCAGTTATTTCATGGAATAACTAGGTATTTTATAAAATAATGGATTTCATACTTTAACGGCAACATATATATATATAAAAAAAGGAATTAACATTTTGCTTGAACTTGACAGTGAAACAATCTGGCACTGAAAGAATTCCTGTGTTTACACATCTAAGTATTTTCTACACAGGGCTAAAATCTATTGGAACTAAAGACTAGCTCAAATTTTAACTAACCAATCAATCTAAAGTTTTAAGATTCTAATTCCTTCTCAGTGGCATTTCACTTACTGATAAGTGTGACATTTATCTTTCACTGCGATTAAAGTGCACCTTATTTAAATCTCACAACTTTTAACATCTGTTAGCAATGCCTAAATACATATGTAAAATTACTGTATTGCTCATAATTTTATTTAGTATTAAATCACACAAAAAATAAAAACAATTTTTATTTAAAATGATGGTGTGGCAGTTCTAAGTATGTGTTGAAATGGCTAAGAAAAGAAATAAATGATTAATAGAATTATTTACAGTAAAACTAATACAGAAATGAAGAATAATCTTTGGTCACAAAATAACTCATGCAGGTTCTATAGCGCCAACCAAGGATGTGCTTCTTGGCTGGCCCGACTTCGATCTCCATAATCATAGCTCAGTTCTTCACCTGGTTCGATGTCTCTCAGAGCAAAAAATACAAGATGTGGATTGTCTTCAATTAAAAAAACTTGTGTTTTAAGATTTCCATTTTTTTTACTGTGATTCACAAGTCTTCCCACTCTTGAAGACTCTTTAGTTGAATCTACACAATATGTTTTACTTTTGTTTTTAAAGTAATACATGTAACAGCCAGAGTTTTGAGCAGCATAAATGGGCTCTCGTTTCTTTGCTTCCTCGTAATCAATCAGTTCACCAAAATATTCAAGCACAAAGTCTCCCCGTTTAATTGATTTCAAAGTTATCACCCCTCTGCCTTTACCAGGGAATTCTTTGACCTCAAATCCTTCTTCCACACCATTAAGGATAGCATCTTCAACTATTTTCTGTTTTTCTTTCTGAAAGTATACCATATATTGAGATTTCTCCAATTAGATGGAAATAATTCATATTAGGTTTAGAAAAAAAAAAAGATATTTTTGTTAAAAACTATGTAATAGCAGACATCATTTGCACAAAATACAAGTTTTAATTTTCCAGTTAAAATAATGCATTAAAAATCTATTAATGACAAATAACACATTAAAAAAATAGGTGAAGGGAGGAAAATCTACTTTTTTAAACAATTAAAAAAAAGTGAGATACTACATAGGAATCATGGTTATTCATATATGCCCCTGACTTACTCCCTCTTTATAAATTAGTACTTGAGGATATCAATCTTGTAAAACTTTTGGGAGGGAAAAAAATCTCAGGATTTTTGACACAGTGAATCTCATTATAAGAACTTAGGGCAAATTTAAAATGCTAATTTATAACTGGAAAACACTGATTCTTGACAATGTGAAGTACAAAGATTCTCCTGATTAAAAAGTAATAACACTGGGCTTTGATGTAACTACTCATCTTGTTCAAGGATTTAAAAACATAGTGTGAAAATAAAAGTTAAGGGGAAAAGGGGGGAAAGAAATTTAGGATATTACATGAACAGACTTCAACAGAAGCCATCAGAAAAAAACAAAAGAGGCAATGATGAAGCACAAAAATGAGAAAAAAAGGTGTCAGATTATATGAAAGGATAAACAGAACTCAAATTTAATTGTATCACAGCTTAGCGTAAGTTTACTATACTGCCTGAAAAAAATGTCAACATTATTTAAAAAAAAAAAAAAAACCTTTAAGTGATTCTAATCCTTCAATTGATACAGTTACTTTTCTCCATTCACTTAAGTACACAGAAGTATCTCACATATAAACTGCACTATTATATAACACTGCTTATAAAGATGCCATGAACTTTGTGAGGTTTAGCTATTTATTTTTAACTAATAGTTAATTTTACGTTGAAAGACTTTCCTATCACTCTCTTTTTATGCCAGAATGTAATTAAGACAGTGAGCAATTATTCAGATTAAGGTAGAAAGAAGTTACATTTTAGCATGAGTTTTCGGAAATTAATTTTAGAGCGGGTCTGCCTATTTCCGGCCATATTGTGTCATGATTTTTCGCGACCTGATTTATTGGTGTTCAGTGCTTCTAGTCATTTGGCCTTGTCTTGCCGGTTTTCTACAAACCAGAGCCTTGCTTGCACATTAAATTATCCTGTGAGCTATAAAGCTGATCTATCACACTTGGAAATTGCTCAACATACGTCGGTTAAGCCAGAAGTGCTCGGCATGTGTAAACCCGAGTTATGTAACTGCTAAGTTGTGTTCAAATAAAAGGGTCTTATACACCCTTCTTCTGACTTTTTGTTTTGTTTCACAAGGCTAGATGACATCTACTCCAATTCTTGCAATGCAGCTTTTAATCAATCGGTTTGGAACCTGTTCATGATTGTATTAAGAGGAAAAAAAAAAAAAACCCTATTATACCAAAAGCTGGTGGGTGCGTTTGCCCAACAACCCTTTTTGGAGGAACTATAATAATCAAATTTCTAGAAATCTTAAAACTCAAACTGTCTTTATCCACGCTACTCAGACAGAATCAGATGCTTTGGAATTGGGCCGAGATTATCTAATTTTACATCCTCCCCACTGTCCCTTAGACTTTTTGAATTTGAATATAAATCTTGAGCTTATCCACAGAGTTGTTAAAAATGAAATGAGTGATTCACAATTAAGATCTATTGAAATGGAAACCACTGGGGTTCACTAGTAGTCGCGTGTCTACACTGACGGATCTATGCTAGAGAGAATGTGCGGTGACTGAGCAGGTTTCAGCTTCTACTTACCAATGGGCCCTTTGATGGGGAAATCGAAGATATTGCCGTGGCTATTCAACAACTGTCGATTCATAAGCACTCTTTTGTAAAGGCAGGCATATTGTCAGATCCCAAAAGTACACTTCAAGTCCTTCTGAATAATCACAATATTTTGTGAAGAATTTTAGACGGTAAGCCTTTACTTAAGGCAATGGGCACACAGAATTTCTATGCAGTGGATTTCAACTCACTGTGGAATTATGGGAAATAAAAAAGCTGATACACTGGCTAAGAAAGGAATAATATCGTTTTCTTAATTTGATAATGCAACACATTAATCGACTGCTTTCTTTTCATGCGACTAAATTGTTTGTTAACCTGACTCTTATGAAAATTCTTAAGCAAGCTATGATTCAACATGCTATGGATAAAAGTTGGAGGATTCTGGGAGAAGAGACAAGTTTCATTCCCAGTTTTCCAAGAAAGACAGCGGTAGCTCTATTTAGACGTCTGACCAAACCATATTTGAATACTCTATGATATCTAACTTTTGGAATGATGAATGACTATTTTACAGAAATCCAACTGAGGAATAAATGTTCCATTGAGGTTAGATCACATGATCTAATCTTGACAGACTAAACTGTCATGTATTGAAAGCACAATTTTGGAAGCACTGAAATAAGACCACTGAGATGACAAAGCGTAGCAGTGTTGTTTAGCATAGAAACTTGATGCTTAGAACGTCCATCCATTTTGATGAAGCAGTTGAGCTGAATTAAATTCTCATTTGTGGCCACAATTCATTTGGCACTCCAATCGTGCTTATATCCAGAACATTTTATAATGCGATACTATAGCAATAGAAGCGATAATGGCAGCACATATATGATTGCGGCAGCATCATAACAGGACAAAAGCATGACTGAAAAAGGGAAAAGCATCGCAGTACTTCAGAGGAAAAAGGGAGGGAGTTGGAAAAGTTTTAGTTTACAATTATTTGACTGGGCAAGAGATATCTGCATTAAACGTTACGTAAGATCCCATGATTAATTTGAATGATGCAGTTTAGACTTATAGCACTATTTTTAGAACAGAGAGAGATGAGGCCCCCAAATTAAATGAAAAATAAAAGAGTTATAGCTAATTAAATTTAGAAGTTTGCTTTTGTATTTTTTACCTTACATACATACACATTTTTTACCACAGTTTTTAACTTTAATTTTATGGATTATTACTTTTAAACATATCTACTTTTTTAAACAATTAAAAAAAAGTGAGATACTACATAGGAATCATGGTTATTCATATATGCCCCTGACTTACTCCCTCTTTATAAATTAGTACTTGAGGATATCAATCTTGTAAAACTTTTGGGAGGGAAAAAAATCTCAGGATTTTTGACACAGTGAATCTCATTATAAGAACTTAGGGCAAATTTAAAATGCTAATTTATAACTGGAAAACACTGATTCTTGACAATGTGAAGTACAAAGATTCTCCTGATTAAAAAGTAATAACACTGGGCTTTGATGTAACTACTCATCTTGTTCAAGGATTTAAAAACATAGTGTGAAAATAAAAGTTAAGGGGAAAAGGGGGGAAAGAAATTTAGGATATTACATGAACAGACTTCAACAGAAGCCATCAGAAAAAAACAAAAGAGGCAATGATGAAGCACAAAAATGAGAAAAAAAGGTGTCAGATTATATGAAAGGATAAACAGAACTCAAATTTAATTGTATCACAGCTTAGCGTAAGTTTACTATACTGCCTGAAAAAAATGTCAACATTATTTAAAAAAAAAAAAAAAACCTTTAAGTGATTCTAATCCTTCAATTGATACAGTTACTTTTCTCCATTCACTTAAGTACACAGAAGTATCTCACATATAAACTGCACTATTATATAACACTGCTTATAAAGATGCCATGAACTTTGTGAGGTTTAGCTATTTATTTTTAACTAATAGTTAATTTTACGTTGAAAGACTTTCCTATCACTCTCTTTTTATGCCAGAATGTAATTAAGACAGTGAGCAATTATTCAGATTAAGGTAGAAAGAAGTTACATTTTAGCATGAGTTTTCGGAAATTAATTTTAGAGCGGGTCTGCCTATTTCCGGCCATATTGTGTCATGATTTTTCGCGACCTGATTTATTGGTGTTCAGTGCTTCTAGTCATTTGGCCTTGTCTTGCCGGTTTTCTACAAACCAGAGCCTTGCTTGCACATTAAATTATCCTGTGAGCTATAAAGCTGATCTATCACACTTGGAAATTGCTCAACATACGTCGGTTAAGCCAGAAGTGCTCGGCATGTGTAAACCCGAGTTATGTAACTGCTAAGTTGTGTTCAAATAAAAGGGTCTTATACACCCTTCTTCTGACTTTTTGTTTTGTTTCACAAGGCTAGATGACATCTACTCCAATTCTTGCAATGCAGCTTTTAATCAATCGGTTTGGAACCTGTTCATGATTGTATTAAGAGGAAAAAAAAAAAAAAACCCTATTATACCAAAAGCTGGTGGGTGCGTTTGCCCAACAACCCTTTTTGGAGGAACTATAATAATCAAATTTCTAGAAATCTTAAAACTCAAACTGTCTTTATCCACGCTACTCAGACAGAATCAGATGCTTTGGAATTGGGCCGAGATTATCTAATTTTACATCCTCCCCACTGTCCCTTAGACTTTTTGAATTTGAATATAAATCTTGAGCTTATCCACAGAGTTGTTAAAAATGAAATGAGTGATTCACAATTAAGATCTATTGAAATGGAAACCACTGGGGTTCACTAGTAGTCGCGTGTCTACACTGACGGATCTATGCTAGAGAGAATGTGCGGTGACTGAGCAGGTTTCAGCTTCTACTTACCAATGGGCCCTTTGATGGGGAAATCGAAGATATTGCCGTGGCTATTCAACAACTGTCGATTCATAAGCACTCTTTTGTAAAGGCAGGCATATTGTCAGATCCCAAAAGTACACTTCAAGTCCTTCTGAATAATCACAATATTTTGTGAAGAATTTTAGACGGTAAGCCTTTACTTAAGGCAATGGGCACACAGAATTTCTATGCAGTGGATTTCAACTCACTGTGGAATTATGGGAAATAAAAAAGCTGATACACTGGCTAAGAAAGGAATAATATCGTTTTCTTAATTTGATAATGCAACACATTAATCGACTGCTTTCTTTTCATGCGACTAAATTGTTTGTTAACCTGACTCTTATGAAAATTCTTAAGCAAGCTATGATTCAACATGCTATGGATAAAAGTTGGAGGATTCTGGGAGAAGAGACAAGTTTCATTCCCAGTTTTCCAAGAAAGACAGCGGTAGCTCTATTTAGACGTCTGACCAAACCATATTTGAATACTCTATGATATCTAACTTTTGGAATGATGAATGACTATTTTACAGAAATCCAACTGAGGAATAAATGTTCCATTGAGGTTAGATCACATGATCTAATCTTGACAGACTAAACTGTCATGTATTGAAAGCACAATTTTGGAAGCACTGAAATAAGACCACTGAGATGACAAAGCGTAGCAGTGTTGTTTAGCATAGAAACTTGATGCTTAGAACGTCCATCCATTTTGATGAAGCAGTTGAGCTGAATTAAATTCTCATTTGTGGCCACAATTCATTTGGCACTCCAATCGTGCTTATATCCAGAACATTTTATAATGCGATACTATAGCAATAGAAGCGATAATGGCAGCACATATATGATTGCGGCAGCATCATAACAGGACAAAAGCATGACTGAAAAAGGGAAAAGCATCGCAGTACTTCAGAGGAAAAAGGGAGGGAGTTGGAAAAGTTTTAGTTTACAATTATTTGACTGGGCAAGAGATATCTGCATTAAACGTTACGTAAGATCCCATGATTAATTTGAATGATGCAGTTTAGACTTATAGCACTATTTTTAGAACAGAGAGAGATGAGGCCCCCAAATTAAATGAAAAATAAAAGAGTTATAGCTAATTAAATTTAGAAGTTTGCTTTTGTATTTTTTACCTTACATACATACACATTTTTTACCACAGTTTTTAACTTTAATTTTATGGATTATTACTTTTAAACATCTTATGATTTTTTAAAATTTTGTTCTTGAATCTACTTTTGTTTTTACTTTTGTATTTGAAATGAAAAGAGAGTGTAGGAGATATGTCTTCTAAAGTAAGCGTCTCGTTCAGATTAATTCTGTTCTTAGTGAAAAAATTATAATCTTAAAGATTATTTGCTTTTTAACAGGATTCTTTTGGTTTAGTGACTAGTCTTTATTTTGATTGAGTATCAATTAGTGATTTGAATCTAGCAAATAATTTGATGCTTACTTGGAAGTAAGATGAAACACTCTCTCTTATTTTAGTTACTGTTAATGGATGGTAGGTTGGTTTATCCCCTTGATAAGTCGATTAATCTGCTATCAATAACAATAATTGGTTTTTCAATACTTAAAAAGTTTACTATTGATTTTGGCATTTTTGCGATTTAGTTTTTACATAACTGTGTTTAAAGCAAGGAGGACTGAAAATTCTTTAAATTTTTTTAAATTCTGAAAAATACCTTTTCAATAATGCTGTAATATGGAGAGTTTTCTTTTTATAATATATACACACATGACTTACTGAATTTGACTAAAAATGTATTAAAATGTTTTTGTTTTGTCTGAATAGCATTGCACGCTACGTAGCCTTTGTTAAGCTGAAAAAAAGGAAGATTTTCATCACCACCGAACATTACATCTATATGGCAGCCCTCAAATGAATTATTGACTTAAACATTCAAGGCCATGTATAAAAGGCTGCTATCTAAATAGGTTAGAACGATTAAAATCGTTGACCACTTCACTGCAGCTTACTGGATATTAGAAGCTGTTAAACATTAGCTCACACTATGATAACAAATGTTCTAGAACACATGCATTATCAAAATTAATTTAACAAAGATTAGTAGTGATAATAATAAAAAGAGAAGTTAATGAACAGGTCTGTTCTTCAGTTGAAATTTGAATCGTGGAATTAATGTCATAGAACTGCAATTAATTTGTGTTTACGTACAAAATAATCAAGTTTGCAAAAGGTTATTTCATGAAGATAAAGGATGGTACATCCACAAAAACACAGAAATAGAAGTTAATGAAAAAGGCTGGGACATCCAAGAAAACACAGAAATAGAAGCTTATGAGACAATTAATGCATTAAATAGCATAAATGAAATGAAAAAGGTACTACTCTTTTATACTCCCTCAGATATGTGGCGTCGCCAAACATGGCGACATGTGTTTTGTGCTAGTTTTTGGCACAATTGTGTGTTTTGCAATGGTCTTTGTATGACAACCCTTTTGACACTGAAACGTTATTTTGTTGGAGTGGTTGGTTGGTTTCGTGGGCGTTTTGCAACAGCTTACGTTGCAATGAAAGACGTAGTGGCAAAATTTCAGTTGTGCATTTTGGATTCTATGCAAGGTAAATTTAGAATTAAAAGGTACAATGTTGGAGTTGTTAACGAGTTTTTTGCTCACGGGTGTGTTTATGCGGATTGTATTTATGAATGTATGTATGTATCTTTTTTTAATAATTGAATAAGAGTATTTCTCTTCGGAAAGTGAAAAAATATAGCCTTCGATACACTGTTTATTTTTCAGCACCATTTTAAAGAAAAGAATAATTATTAAAATGTATAAACACGCTCTTTATATATATATATAGTATAGTTTAAAAGGTTTATTTGAGCTGTTAGTAGCCTATATGCCAACAGAAATTTAACTTCAGACACCTAGAAGCATTCACTGGTTTTATGTATAACTCAGCCATACCATTTCTGAAAAGACTAGCACAGATATGAACCAGATCTTATATCAACTTGAATATGAAAACTGCATTATAACTGATGCTTTTGACTAGGAATCATTATACCATCAACTAAAGGAAGAAAAAAGCCAAAATATTTACTAATTTTCAGTATATTGATTGGGCAGTCAAATACTATACATCAGAATGTTAATAAAACATGTACAGAGGCTGTTCGCATATTTTTCAGACGATTTTGGTAAGTGGTAATAAAAAATCGTTTGCTGCAAAAGAAGTAATTGCAATTGTACTATGTTTTTAAAAGTCAAAATTATAGTCTGTGGCTTGAAAGTTTTGTTTTTATTCAAAATGGCGAATTTAGCAAAGCAGTGGTTCGAAGGCTACATTTACGCTCTTTCCAAAGAGAAATATGCATACTCCGTTATCCAAAAATGATGCAAGATTCATGGTTTTGTGATATCGAAAGCGTCGATAGGTAATATCATCCACAAGAAAGGAAAAAAACGTCAAATTGGAGCCTCAAGTGGGGCAAAAATTCCAAACAAGTATCCCAGGAAAAAAAGGACATCTTCGTCTATTGCAAAGGTACGTTGTTTAATGTTAAAAGAAAATCACCCTAGTCAAAGGACAGTTGCAAAATCATTAAAATGCTTAGTGTCCACTGTAAACAAAATGATAAACGTTGATTTAAATCTTAAAAAAGCGAAAAAACGCAACGTGCATCCACTTCTTCCAAAGCATATCGCTCAACGCAGGACACGCTGCAGAATTCTACATGAGAAACACTTATCCAAAGAAAAATGGAAAATAATTGTCACAATAGATGAACCATCGGTGTATTTAAATGATTGTAACAAAAAAAGAGCCATTTATTATCATAAAAGGGGAGAAAAAAATTTAAGTACATGGTTCAAAAAATCGAAAGAAAGTTTTTCTAAGGGATTCATGATTGTTGCTGGTTTTTCTTATAATGGCAATTTAAAAATAAAGAGAGTGCAAAAAATCGTCAAGATTAACTCCAAATACTATCACAAGGTTCGTACACATTTCTGCACATGGAAATTAAGTACTTTTAAGGACTTTTAAGAACCATTAAGGAAAAAAATTAAGGACCTATGAGCAAATGGGAACTGAATAAATTCAATTAAAAATATTATCTATGCCTGAACTTCATTTTTGTAATACAATCGTAACAAGAAAATAGATCCGTAAGTAGATGAATTATTATTAAACATGAATTAACAAAATTATTAATAAGTTTGAGAATAAAATCAACTTTATAAATGTATCAAGCAGCATTAAATATTTTACATTTATAATAGTTGGACATATCTGAAAGAAGATAGGTGACATTTTATTTATGTTTTGCTAACAGTTAGCTTTATTTTTTTTTAATATTTCATTTTTTCACATACTTGCTAAGTCTAGAGGTTTAGTAAATAGCAAGTAGATTTTATGTCAAGAGGCACAGATTAAAATGAGCAGTAAGATCATAATCAGCATGATTCATAACAAAAGATCGCCCTGACACCTGCTGCTGCTTACCTAGAAAGAGATCTGCTGATTAGAACAAACCTAAAAGGTCTGATGTGGGCACGGTTGGCATATTGTTTTAAGTCTCAATGGATGCAATAGGAATAAGTAGAATGCACGGAAGAATGCAGAAGAATATGTTTTACATGAATTTTTGTATTTTATCTTGTGACCAAGGTAAGGATTAATAAAAGGCAATAACTCCCTTTAATATACAGAAATAATTTTTAAGGTAAGCAGTTAGTTATAAATAATTAAATTAGGTAGTTAGATAAACTTAGTTATTATGGATTTATAGGCCAATATAAATTTTATTTATTTTTTAAACAATAGTTGTTAAAAAAGGCCCTATTAAAATCACAATCTAATAAAATTTCACAGTTTACAATACATGTTATTTATGACATTGATTCTGAAATGTTATTAGGATAATTACACATCAAAAGCTACAAAACATTTATGTTTTGTAACAAAACTCAACCAAATATTTACGTGTCTTTTTAATTTGAAGCCTTCCCAGACATTTTGGTTAATTTTGATTTCTTTCCCTTTAAGCATCTTTTCTAACAATCAGAAAATTGTCTCAATACGCAAACCAGTGTTGTCACTACTTTCTGCGTGCTTTATCTCCTAACTTGTCAACCTCTCTACAATATAGCTATGAGGGTTTACTTGATCTGGTAAAAGTTAAATAGTCCAAAACCTCCCAACAGACGTGAAGCAAATTATCGCTATGTCTGAAAGTAACTGTAATGTCAAAGGTTCAAATAAGCCTCTTATTTAAAGAGAACTTAGAACATAAAGTCATGTTCTGATGAAAACAAAATCAATTACAGTTTGTGATGATGTAATTAAACAAAAACAGTTAAATTCAAACTAAAAATGTGGACTAGTGGTCAAAGACTATACAATTTAATTTTAATTTAAGCTGACTCAGTAACTCTATCATATGAGGAAATAGAAATGGGAAACTATAATAAAGGCTGAAATCATGAACAACTGCATAATTTATATAATAATAACTATACATATCTTTGAAGAATAATTTTCTTTTATATATTCAGTTTTCTTCAACACATTTCCTTTTCATTTTAGAATTTTTGGATTTAATTAAGGATTTCTTTTATTGTAAAAAAAAAAACTAAATGCATTTAGAATGCATAGAAAAGGCTGCTAATATTATTTCTTTAGCAATATCAAAATTCAGAAGAAATGTAAAATATATATGGTAAGGGCTGGTTTATAGAGCTGATGTGGCAGAATTTTTAGAATTTAGTGACAAACTGAGCAACAAAATCTACAAATGTCATAACTTTTAGAATTCTGTAATAGCAAAAAACTAGAAATATTTTGAAGGAAAAAAAAAAGGAAAAGTGTAAATTTAATTTTATAGAGAAAACTGATGCATATTTCGAAAATTCTAAATATTCTGAGACAATTACATGGGAAAAACTCTTACTATCAAAAACTTAAAATACTTTGTTTATTTCTCAGATTCAAAATATTGTATAATAAGTTAAAATGGAATTTTATAATATGACAGCAAAAAATAAAAATATTTTATTTTAATGTTATTTTTAAATATAATTTCAATATATTACCATTATTTTAATGAAATTTATTAATGTTACAAAGTAATAAAAAAAATCGTCGAAAAATTCCCAGATCTCGGAATTAAAAATTTTCTTCAAAAACTGATCTTAAAATCGCCAAAATGTTGATAAGTCGCCAAATTTAGTGAAAAGTTGTTTAAGAGCTCTTCGTTAGAAAAAATGAATTTCGAAATGCTTATGTTTCACGTGTTGCTTAGAAACTCGAGTATCCCACTATTTATTTATATTAGAAATAAAAATAAATTATAACACATGAACCCATTCAAAAGATAACCATATACGTTAGTGAATCGCCAAAAATATTCCTCCAAAAATGCTAATTCACACTCAAAATGTAAAACAGACAGAAATTTCAAACGATTAAAATTAAGGACCTTCTGTCAATTTTGGCGAAAATTAAGGACATTTAAGGACCAAAAATCAATTTAAAAAAACCTAAGGACTTTTAAGGACTCTTAAGGACCGTACGAACCTTGTATCAGGAAAATATTTTATCACCCATTTTTCTGAATGAAATATCATCACTTTACCCACAGTGCCATCAATCACACATCAAAATCCACTGTAAATTTCCTAAAATAAATGGAACAAAAAACTGGTATCAAGGCCATACCCTTCACTGATATCCCTACTAAATCTCCCGATGTGCCACCTATGGATTTTTGTGCTTTCGGACTTTTAAGAACTGCATGATCCAAACATTGTCCCCAAACCCTAACAGGACTCTGGAAAGCTGTTCGGGAGGAATGGGATAGAATACCTCTTCTAACACTTCAAAAGGCATTATTATCCTGGAAATTGCAGTGTCGAAAGATAGTTCAAAATAAGGGATGTCAGATAGAACATTTAAAACACAAGAATTTTATGTAATTTAGTTTTGTGAATACAATATACATCGTCTAAAAAATGTGTGAACAGCCTCTGTATGATTTTGCTTTTATAATATAGCAACAAAATCCTTTCATATTTTTATTACAAATTAATTCAACAAATTTAAAAATTCAATCTGAGATATATTACCAGTTATTTTAGTCAACTAATGATAACAATGTTCACAGAATTGAAACAAATCAACAACTTTTCAAGTTGACTACAATTAAAACAAGCAATAACAAAAAATTGTTTGGTTTTTCAAATTTGACAAACAACAATTATACTTTGCATTTTCTGATAAGATGAAGTTACTGTGTGAACGATTACTTTGGCTTATACTTTAAGTGAAAACAATTTCATTTGGCACTCATAAAAACACTAATATGATAATAAGATTAAACACACTACCATATTTTGAAATCATTCCTGTAATTACTTTATTATTAATTATAAAATAAATAAAGAAATAATAATAAAAAAGAACCAAATTATCGTACCATTACGTTTAACTGCGTTTTTCTATTACTTCGTCTAACAGGAAAGTAATCAGTCAATTGAGTATTACGCAGCTGCGGCACTTGTTTCCTTGAACAAGAAAGAAAAATAAATGATTGATTAAATACACAGTGAATATGAAATTATTCGGTATTTATACAATGCATTTTAAATATGCATATAATTACATGTATTAAAATTTATTATTTGTACTACTTCATGAAGATCCGATCAATTTGCACATACATTTATTCTATACCAAGAGTTCCCAAACTTTTCTGTCCCATGCACAACTTTCACTACTGCTAGAAGATCATTCTCAAAACTCAAAAAGTAAATATATACATTTATGTAGATTTAGATTTATAAATTAAATGATAAAAAGTGTAGAAAATGTTCATAAATACCAAAACTTGAATAAAAGTTTTTTTATATTCATAAACTTTATACTTAAAAAGCTAAATAATAAACAAACAGCATTCCCTGCCCTGCCCTGAAGCTATGAAATTTTCATATGGGAAAATGTATAGACATTTTCACTTAAATTAAACAATTTTTTTAACCCTCTAAGCGGATTATTCCATATAGAAGGCTGCTTTCTATATTCATTACACATGAAAATTTCTGCTATTTTTTTAATGTATCTGATTTCAGTTTGGATTTATATTGGAAGAAAAGAAATCAAGGTACAAAATGAAAGAGTCATTTTTTAATTAAAATCAAGAAAATATTACTTATTCATGACATTTTGAGGAACTTTGAAATTTCAGGGCTAAACTCGTAACGCTCGGAGGGTTAATGGGAGTGTGAATAGTTAGAAAGTACCCGAACAAATATACAATGTAAAGTTAATTTATTCAGAGTTTGTATACATTTCTCTACACCAAAATTAAAAGGTCCAGCAACCAACACATATGCACGCACAAACACACACATACCATTTTAATAACAGCACAGAAGTATATAGGACATGTTATAATTAAGCACAATCTAAAATTTAACATAATGAAATATTTTTTATCCAACCATGGCTAAACACTGAACAGATTCAAATTACAACTTCACTTACTTAGTTTTTTTCTTTGTAACATTTTCAGTCAAGACTTTCCCTTTCTCCTTCTTTACATCATTTACGGATATCTCTCCATCAGATCTTACACATTTTTCTTCCTCTAATTTTGTAAAGAATTTATTATTATACACAATATACTTTGAAATTGTTTAAAGCTATAATATTTAAAACATTTTAAATAATTTGATAACATTTCATTTGGGATGAAAGAAGTAAAAATCCTTCGTGTTGAATCATTTTTTAATGTATCAGGAACTTTCAGATTACCAGGGTGGGGTGGGGAGAAAGAGACCTGTAATCACTTAAAGGCATCATATATTTTTAAAAATAAAATCTAACTATATTACTCCTCAGTGGGAGGGGGTTAAGGTGATAAGGAAAAAAAAAATCATATTTGTTTTGACCAATTGTGAATACATTGCTTAACAAAGAAAATACCTTACCCAGAATTAATGCACAAAAACAACATGCAATGATAGCCATACATGTTATAGAATAAATAATTTAATCTTCACATGCAGATAAAGCTCCAGTAGTTTACAATGCAGAATGATCAATAAGAAGTGAAACATCATGGCATCAATCCAATGAATATCCAAATAACGCACTGCAGCATTTATGGAGGACTACATGAGATTAAAATTTGGAGTTCATCTTCATATTCTACATCTTCAATGCATATAAAATCATGTTCTGCAGATTCTGGATAGGCAGAAGAAAGGAAGATCAGGTCAGCCAAGGAAGTATCTGCACACTCTGCAAAATATTTAGGGTGATCTCAGTCGTATATGGTCAAATAATATATAGCTGAATATACTGTGTTATGGTGGCCTATATACATGGTAGTGCTGTAGCACCTTGACAAGAAAGCAACGTGTCATTAATGTGCCTGTAATGTGGTCTAGAAGCAAGTGGCTGATGCTAAGGGTAATGCAAATCATGCTGAAAGATTATGTAATATTCTAAAATGGTAGAATTCACCCAATACCTGAACTGCTTTCAGACTTTCACAATGATCATTATCAGTGAAACAGAAAACAAAATTCACTACTAAATGCTACACTATTCCATTCTACACTCCATGCACTTCTGGTTCAACAATATTCTAAACAACTACAATAGCAAGCCATTATGATTCAGACAGCTCCACAATAAACAAGTTATAACCAGTCAATATAACACAGCCTGTGTTGACATTAGAGCATCCAAATTTTTTCACCTATGTATGGTGCCATTGCACAATAGTTACCTTGCCTGATTGCCACAGCATAAAGCTTGATGTGACATTCTGCATGCTGTGGTGTCCATTTCTAAGCTTCAACAGCATTATGATGTAGCATATTGCCTTCCCAGGGCCACTGTTTCCAAATGCGACAGACAGCTGCAACGCCATGTATTTCTTCTATAATATGGCACAAGGATTAAGCAGCCAGTATGAAGACCTACAATGAAACTTTTCATAAACACATCAATTTGATAAAATTAAAGACAGCAACATCTTAAAGATGTGAATACTTCTTGTTTGTTTTCCATTATAGGCTAATAGTAAAAATGTACACTTCTTGCAGCTGTGATGGTGTCTTCATATGCTTTTGTCCATTTATATCATGTCAACTACACATGTATCTAGCCAGAAATTTTAATCATTTGCATACTTGGACCCATACATCCACTCTGAAATTTTCATGATGTTAATTTACTTCTTCATGTTGTGGAATTCAGTTTGGTTTCCTCTAGAAAAAAATATATTTCTTCCAAGAAAGTGAAAGAAAAGGAATGAAATAAACAATGATGCCGAAAATGAACTGCTAATTGGGCTAAATTTATTTACAATAGTTTGACTTACTTAACAAATATTTTACTATTTTTGCATTAAAGTGCAAAGCAATTAAATAATTTTCTCAATAAAATAAATAAATAATTACAGTGAAAAATGTGGCAGAACTCTTCATTTAAAAATGATTAAAGGGGAGTTAAATATGCTAAATTCTGAATATCAAAAAGGAGCAACTAGTGGACAATAACTCAAAATAATGATTTATTTCTTTTTGTTAAATTTTTTAAAACAATGCAATAAAGCTTATTTTATTGATGCCTTTTGCAATGTGTTAGATTCTTATGAAGGTGCAGGAGTGTATATGCAATTTCTAAAATTTCATGTGAATAATGCAATAAAACTAAGTACCGATAATACTCCATTTTTTCATTATGCAAAACACTGGTGAGAAAGAGTTCTCATTCTGACATTAGAAAGCAAATTTCTATGCATCAACATGAATCTTCCATCTCCCTTCCATCTATTTATCAATTTATTAGTTTCACTTTCACAGAAATATCAACAAAGCATTCTAGAAGAAAAATTAATAAATTTGAGAAGCTAAATGATTTCTTCCCCCAGATTTCAGTGAGTTTGTATGTTCAAAACAAATGGCAGTCTGAAGATAATACTGATGAAATGAATATACAGTCTGAATGATGCCAGCCAAACTCATGTAATTTCTGTACCATTTGAAACAAAACTGGAGGCTTGCCTTCAATACTAAAGTTATGTAATAATTTAGTCTATTTTCATACAACTGTTAAAACAGAAGATTTTGCTTTCTTTAACCTTTTCATGTGAGATGGGATACAAATGTCCCACATCAAGTGATTAAATAGTTGACATAATACATAAAAAAATTATCTCTAAAGCTAACGTGAAAAGGTTAAGAAGGTTAAGGAAAAAGCACAAATAAAAGCATATTTTATTCATATCAACTGCCACATAGGCTTGTTTTTGCTAATAAAAGTTTAAAACATGCTAACCACCATATGTATATGAGTTTCCCCATTTTTCTTAGTCTTTACTATGCAGCTGTTGTAATTGTTTTCTTTCCTTTCAGAACTATTTTCAAGATACTAATGAACATCAACAACTAATTCACCTATACATATTGATAAAAGAGCTGCTAAATTTAAAAGGTGACAGGCACATAAAGAAGAATTAAAAGGCACATGCGGTAAGAATGATGTTAAGTTTTTGCAGACATGACATGATGCGTCCCATGATCGGTAATTCAGTTTTCCTTCTTTTCTTTTTTTTTCCATATTGCCAGCAACAAATCTTCAAGGCTACCGTTACTGCTGCATTGTCTGCAGAATGAACTAAACAATTATTTGTATATGAGACCATAACATCTCTTTCTGAATCGAGACACTGAAGTTACACAATCAACCCTTTAAGTGGCACGACTGGCTTTACCTCGTCATACGATTTTTTGTCGCTTGGTATATATTAGCTTATAATTTAAGATATTTTGCTTTGTTAGTTCGTTTAAAAATGCAAGTTTATGAAAATGGAGACTAAAATGAGTAATTATACAAATTTAGCTAATAAATGCTGTTTAAATACAACTTTCTTGACAGATCCAAAAGTTCATGCTGCCAAAGATGGTTAAAAAAATGATGTGGACACTATACAGTCAAATACCAAAAATCCGCTGACCTAAAATCCGCATTGCCTCTCAAAATATAAACATTCAATTTATAGGTTCCGAAAACCCAAACATGGAGACCGAAATATCGAAGAGAAAATATTTACTTAATAATAACATCATAATTACCAAATAATAATGACACATAACGGAAATAGCAAATTATTGACATCATGGTAAAAGTTTTTTTTTCCTTTAATCTGTATCGAGATAAAAATAAATCAGAGTTTCTGAAACAAATTCTTTCACTAACCATTCTGTTTCACTTTGTGATTATAAAAAAAATATCACCCTCAAAGACTGCATTTATTTGTTAGCTGAATCATGGAATTATGTTTTCCAAACAATATTAATAAATGCCTGCCGTAATGTATGGCCATCTTCTCTGCTTATTGAAATTGAGAGTGATGACAGCGAATTTTCTGGTTTTAGAATCAGTGCAGCAAGGGTTAAAGCAAGAGAATTGCTTTTATATTAGAAAGAAAGAGTAAATGAGGAGGCTTTGCAAGAAGAAAATATAGTTGAATGCATGTGTTCAGGTGAGCCGACATTGGTATATTAGATGACCAATGATAAAGTCGTTGGCTCTGTTTTGAACTCGCCACAGCAAGGAAACGATTCGACACCGACACAAATACTGAATTCGATAAGAATCAGAAAATATCTTTTAACGAGGGTTTGGAACATGGTGATAAATACTTAAAATTTTTAGAACAGAGCTGTGTCACAGAGCAGGACATTCTGACGCTATACAGTTTAACAAATAATAATAATAATAATAATAAAATAAAATAAAATTTAAAAAATAAAAAACCTCACTCTGTTTTTTAAAGTTTTAAAATAAACCTCTACCAGAAAAATGTTTGAAACACATAAAAAAAAAATTAATATTTTATGATTTATTAACATCCCTTATTTCTATGTGACTTTATTGTATATGTCTTTAATGCTTTTAAATATCCCTGTAATCATTAATATAAATGAATAATACATATATATTTGTAATTTAATGCATGTAATAAATTAATATAGTAATGTATATGCATATTATTGTAATAATGTATATAATAATTTAAATCTAATATGTCTTTTTATTTATTATAAACTTTTAGTCTAATATTATGATTTATCTTTTCCGTCTTGAAATCCGGAAAATCCTAAAATCCGCACAACCTCAGGTCCCAATCATTGCGGATTTCTGGACTTCTACTGTATTACTTCTTGGAACACCTTATTAAATTACACACATTTTTTGCTCCACTTCCCTTAAACTTATTTCCTTGAATTATTCTCACGTAATTAACCGATCCCTCAAAACAAGTGAAAATGACATCAAAAACTGCAAATTTTGAGATTAAAATATCTCGTCAATTTTTGTCATCTGAAAGTCAAACTTCTCATAATTTTTCTGTTGAAATATGATAACTAAAATTTTTTGAATGCAATACTTCCTTTACGTCATACAAAGAAGTAAAAAATAACAATGAATGGATATAGTTTTGCATAATTATCATTACTTACATCCATAGAAAGGAAGAAAGAACTTGTTTTAAACACAGGCAGCAAATGAAAATAAATTTTTTGCACACGATTTTTCTAACAGCTGCAGTCTTTTCGTTCCTGTACATGAATATTTTTAAATAATTTCACTATTGGTAAACACTTCAGAAATAAAACTACAACATGACTAATGGCATTCAATTGCAGATTGTGCTCAGCTAAAAAGGCAGGAACTTTATTTATTGCTATTCAATTGTAATCTTCTAAGTCTCTCTCTTCCCCCCCATAACAGCTATATTTACATGACACATTCAGACAAAAAAAGTTTCAGTAACATTAGCATATGAAAATAGATATAATATCCTATAGTGTGAAAAGGGAAAGTTACAAGGAAGGAGCTTATACCATTTCCTTTCTCTCTTTATTTCAGATTATAAGGTATTTTCTCCCTCCTTCCAACATGCCTTTGTAGTGTAATAGTTAGCATATTCAGCACGTATCAAGAGGTCTAAGTTCAAGTTGTGGCGAGGGCATTGCTAATTTTTCATGTCTCCATGCCAATGCCTCTAAAATTGTGCCGGAACTAATCTCAATCTAATTTTTTCCCTACTGTTTCTGCATTAATGCTTCCAATAAATTCAATTATTTATAGCCTATCAAGTGATATTCTACAAGAAATTTTACACAATAGGCACTAATATGGATGCCCGTTTGAAGTAAATGTTGTGTATGCCGTGAGAGTGTAGCTGAATTTTATCAGCAAATTTAGACAGCCCATAGTAGGCATCGAGTATAAAAAATATAGAATATGGGGTCGCAAACCATGTTTACTGGGTGAAAATCATAAAAATAGTTATAAGGGGTGTGACATTGAGTGGAACAAAAAGGGACCATAATAAGTAAAAAAACATCTATTTGATGAAAAGTAAGATTACAGTATATCACAATTCAACGAAAGAAAGGAGATGACAAGACATTTTTACAGGAATTGTTTGAAGTTGTCTGCGAAGGTCGCTGCACAGCCGGCACTGATGTACGAAGGATTGCCGGACACATTCAAACATACCTGGTGTGCTGTCTACTGAAGCGATGACAATCCGTGCAGTCAGATTCTCCAGTGTATCCACAAGTGTCTGATAAACAACCAATTTCAGGCAGCCCAGAAGAAATCCAAGGGATTGAAGTTTGGGAAGCACGAAGGCCAAGCAAGTCTGCTGCGTCCAATCCACCTACTGGAATATGTAGCACTGAGGTGGTTTTACATCGGAATCGCAAAATGCGCTGGTACACACACCATCTTGCATGAACTACATGTTCTGAAGCACAGTGGCTGGTATTCTCTGCATCAAATTCAGTAGGATGTGCTGTAGGTAAACGAGAGAATATGTACCACTGATGCATTCAGGCAGAAGGTACAGACCCAACAGATGATCTCCAAGAACGTCTGACCAGATGTTAATACCGAATTTGCGCAGTACTTTTGGCAAAACAGTGTTGTGGGGATGTTTGGACAACCACATATGCACAATGTGCATGTTGACCACACCTTCTCTCATAAAGTAGGCTTAATCTGAAAATAAAACAGTAATATTGTAAATCATTCTGCGTGGCATCAAGCATCCACCACAAGCAGAAGTGAAGCATCTCTGCAAGAAGAACTTTTCACATCGTTTTGTGCTGAATTCCCAGTTCAGCTGTGCCGATTGTGTACTGGTCAATGAGGAAAACAGCAAATTTATTGTAATATTTGGTTTTCTCTTTCAGCTGCACAAATACTGCACTCTTGCCTTGCATTATACCTCATTATATGGAAGAACCCCTGTGTCGCAGCCACTGATCGATGTTCATGAAGGTGGTATGGTATTGATAAACCTTCCTTGACTATTGTTTATGGTACATCCTTTGTGCTAGGCTTCCACTGCCACATGCTGAGCTGTAAATCAGATGCATATCAGCAAATTCCTCGTTTGTGAAATCTGACATGTTGTTTCCAAATGAAGTTCAATTCATATGAATTCTGCAATGCCCTCTAATGCATACGTGCTCAATGTTTTCATTTTCCCATATGTATGGGAAATTTGTAAACAAGAAGAATAATATTCTTCTCAACAACAATGGTCATAATTACTGCATTTGTCTGACCACTCTCTTCTCAACATCTATTTTTGCAATTTTCGCCAACTACACATGGTTTGCAACTTCATGTTCTATGGCAATTTTTTATCCTCTCGATACTACTATTACCCCCTGAATCTATTAATCAAATTCAGCAACACCCTGTATCATCCACAAGGAAACAGTTAACTTCCTTCCCAACTATGAATAAAAATTACATGCCCAAGCATATACCATTAGCTGGTGGCATGAGGATGCAGCAAATGCTTCAACTCGCCATTACTCAGAGTAATTGTGAGGCCACAAGACTAGAGAGATATGCTTTTAATGCAGCATTGCAGCTGACCATTACAGGAAAAGGGGGAAAATAACTGTGATGAAAAATATTATGAAAAGAAATCTCCTAAGAGCACTCACGATAACATTGATACAATAATGGCAAAGACTCGAAACATTTGAAATGCCAAGCAGCATCAGGCAATAAAGCATGATTTAAAGACTTAACTTTCTAATGACACTATCTTATTTCTCCCGGCCATAATATTATCATTACATAATGTGATCAAATATATAGTCATATTTCTAACTTATCCTTTATATAAAACTATTACAGCTAAATTCAATAAGCACTAAATGCCAGAAATGAAAAATGTTTCACCCTTTTTGTTTATAATACAATTGCTTACATGATGAAGAAATAAGTACTTTTCTGCTATGCCCCTACTATACATTTTAGCACATAAAACAAAGACACACAAGATCCAATGATAGACCATATGGGGATGAAATCATTTGTTGATTCATGCACACACATGCATAGCAGTAACATAACGGAAAAGTATCCAGAAATATAACCATATCATTTAAAAAATTGTATCTATCCAAATTAAAATCATACTTCCTTACCTTCTTTTTTATAGCACAAACGAGTGGAACAAGGCAAAGCTGCATCATCAGGTCCAGGTACAGAAACAGAAACTTCTGGCAAGTTGCTATTATCTTGTAATTTAGACAGAAAATTTGAGATATCCGTTTGATGTGTTTTCTTTTCTCCATGTGTTTCTGTAACTTCGACTGGCAAAGTTTTGAATTTTGACTTTGGATTTCTTTTTCTTCCAGCTATAAATAAAGATTCAAATGTTAAACATTAAAGCATACAATTACGAAAACCTATAATAGCATCACATATTGAAATTTCATAGATATATGTTGAAAAATAACAGTACAAATAATGCAATAAATGTGTGCAGAGTAAATTGTTAAAACACTTTGGATACATCTCAAGATGCATGTTGGTAAAACCATGACTAATATTTTTTGGCCAAACATCATTGCTTCATAACAAATTAAAGTAATAAGTAGAATGTTCATAAGTTTGTAACACAAAACATGAACCTTCTTTCTCATTTATTCTATTTTATGCTCATTATCTGTTATGAGAGCAAACCCGAATGCAAAACTTATGCATGAAACATCCCCCCCCAACGTCTTTCGACCTGCAAATTTTGTTATTGTGATTCTCGATTATGATCCCTCCTATGGGAATTTCTGTGTTTTAATGTAGGGGTGGACTGCAGATTGCAGTTTTCATCATCTCTGATGACCTCTCAGCTTTTTGCATGTATACAGCACAATGTGACTCTCTTAAAGGCATCATGCACATCTTTTGTCCTCTGTGCATGATGTGAAAAAAAAAAAAGAACTTGTGTAATTCTTTTTTTTTTAATATATATATATTGAAAATAGATCACTGTGTAAATGGGAAGAACAATAACACAAATAAATTATATAAGGATTTCTTAGTATGTTTCTTGCTTTTTTAATTTTACTGACTGACTGCTCTTTATGAAAATCGTAGTGCAACAGCATTAGCTTGCCAAAAATTGTTCCCCCCAGCCTTAATTACGAAAGATATATGTATTCAGTTGCAGCATGAATAGCATTAGTAGCAATGAAGTTGTTTTAATATGGTCTAATCATCTTGAATCACTATGACCAGTGTTGCCAACTTTTCAAAACAGCTGACCCACACATTTTGCAATTAGGATTTTATACATACATATATATAGTGAGAAGAAAATGAATATTTTTTATTCAAATTAAAGCATGTAAGATGATACATTATTAAGCAATACAATAACATGTGGTATATCATAAAATAATTAATGGTCTGATGTCAATAATTAGTTGCACGCATAATACTTAAAAGTAAGAACAGTAATGCATTCTAATGTTTATAATATCATGTAAAGTACCAAACATACAATTTACATATGATAAATACACTACCCGACATTGAAAATGCAACAACAAGAAAGAGTATCCGGAAAATTATGCAAATTTCAGGATAGACACATGTCACTAAGTTATGTGAAATGTGCAGCTCTCCACAGCAAGCTGAAAAAGATACAAGAGAAGGAACCTGCAGACTGTTAAATTTTTGTGCCGGTATTTCTGCCATGGAAAACATAGTAGAAAATTTGTTCTCGTCTCAGAGGACGCATGTAATAGCACAGAATGCCAAGCCATCGTCAGCGGAGGCAGTTTCAGCAGATAGATGATTTTAAGAGGGGCATGGTGATTGGACTAAGAAGGGCAGGTTGGTTCATATGGTAAATCTCAGCACTGGTTGTGATGACAACGGTTAGAACAAAGAAATAAGGCAAGTTTGAAGGGTGCCGGCATAGCCACAGTGACGTCAGCATGCGTGGATCGATGCATCTGCCAACAAGCGGTGGCACATCCACAAGCCACTTCTACCTCCATTCTGCAGCATGTTCAAGACACCCTGGAATGTTCCCATATAGGCCAGAACCATTTGCTATTGATTGGTGACTAGTGGCCTGCACTTGTGATGTCCATTAAGAAGACTGTCATTGATCCCACATCACAGATGCCAACATCAGCAACAGTGCTGTGCTCAAGCGATATGGAAGACAAAACGGCACAGGGTTGTGTTCTCGGATGAGTCACATTTCTGTTTCTTCAGTGATAGTTGCCACGTACAAGTATGCAGTTGATGTGGAGACAGGTCCAATCTCGCAGCAATTACGGAATATCCCATCATGGCATCATGGTTTGAGGCACAATTGTGTACAATTCCAGGTCACCTCTAGTTCGGATTCAGTGCAAAATATGTGGATGGTGGTGCTGCGACCAGCGACACTGCCTTAATTTCAGGGAGTGCCTAATACCCTTTATCAGCTGGATAATGCCCACCACACACTGCTCGCATCAGCCAACATGCTCAACCAACATTTCAAGGTGTACAGATGCTTTCTCGACCACTGTTTCTCCTGATCTCTCACCAATTGAACACATTTGGGGATGTGATTGGATGCCATTTGCAGACCCAGCCATTTCCGTGTTCAGAAGATGAACTATGGCAAATGATTGACAGGGAATAGAGAACCATTACTCCGGACACCATGCGTAGTCTCATCGACTCTACCTAGATGTGCTGCTTCGAGGATTGCTGTCTAAGGTGGTCTTACAAACTACTGAACCGACACTGCTCTCGCTCTGTATTATGCATATAATTTCGAAATAGAGATCACTTACTCTTTGTTGCTCTCCCTCTCTCTCTGTTTGCCAAGTTTCATCATTTTCTGGTGTCGCAAAACTATGCTTTACAGCATTTATTATTTTGTTTATTTTTCAGAATCAAAATAATCACAAAAATGGGAAGTAATACCACTTTAAAATATGGCAGAAGAAAATAAAAACCAATTTTAACGTTTTTTAAAATATAATTTTAAGATATTATGAATAATTTTATATTTGTCACAATGTTTGTAAAAAAAAAAAAAAAAAACCCGCAAATCTCTGAATAAAATATTTTGCACACAAAGCAATCTTGAAATCACCAAAATATTGGTAACTTGCCAAATTTAGCACCACATAATAAAGGAACTCATATTTCAAAAAGTGAAAATTGTTTTTAATATAATATTTTATGGACTCTTCATCTGTAAAAAAGAAATAATTTGGAAATGTTTTATCTTTCAAATAAGGCAGGGCCTCGTGTCCCTACAACTCAAAAATCCACCTTTTACATTAAATAGTATAAGAATTCAAACGTTCACCCATCAAATATGACTTTTAATTACCAAACACCATTTCCAAAAAAGACTTACTTTCAAGGACTGTACGAACCTTCTCTTAATTTGTCTTCCAAACTTCTAATTACTTCCTTCACTGTGCAACAGTTCATTAAAAATATTGTTATCTTTTACTTTGAAATCAATTTGGTTTATACATTTATCGATTTCACAACTGCCATGTACAGATGGAACATTACTTTTTAAATTAAATTTTTGAACTAAAATAAAAAGTTCATTTACAAAGACACACCAATTATTTAAATATTCAATGCTCAGCAGTACATCTTATTGGAAACATTTGAATGTCCAATTCATTAAATGTCTATTAAACGCAGTGGCGGGTTGGGAAAGGAAGTAAGCATCCATTCAGACATTCGGACTTGCATAACGACGGCTCTTAAATGGTGATTCAGCATAGTCGGGTTGTAATACAGCTCTTGGCTGCTTTTTTAATGAAGCGACTGCAGGATCGTAAACAGGCAAAGTATGCAGTACTGGATTTCCAGCAAAATGAATGTTTTTGAAAATTTTTTCCGAAAGTCGCTGTATAAAGCGATTAATGGGCATAATTCTGAGATCATTATGGATGTTATTGTCCCTTATGTAGCAAAAACTTGAGCGTTGAGAATCTGTCATAAAAATTTCGATTAGTCAGAACAGAAACCTCAGATAGGACTAGCACAAGTGATAATTAGCCTGATTATTGACTTGTAAAGGAAGATCTTGTTACGAGGGCTATTTTTTTTTCAAGGCCCGATTGGTCACTAAAGAAAAGCTTTGGGGAAAATCTGCTAGGTCAAACGTCTTGCGCAGTGTCTCTAGTTGGCCTGGGGAACGTGCCGATTCGCAATTGTCATTTCTGAGTGCGTAGGGAGCACATAAACATGCTTCGAAAAATAAAGTCTCCCGCCAAATGTGAATTGCGTTCGTTCAGTCGTTTGATTTCTCCATGCTGAAGGAAGCAATGCAGCTGAAATTCATAAGTGCATGGAAAAATGTTCATAAGTGACAACAATGTGCAGAAATGGTGCAGGAACCTTGAAGCTGGACGCACAGATGTCCATGATGCAGCGGCCAGAGAAGGAAGCCAGTGTCAGCCGATGATCTTATTCAGCGTGTGGATCAGGCGATTCGCGGAAATCGAGTCGCGCCACAGACGAGATGCAGATCAGCATACAGAATTGGCTGAAAACACAGGCGGCTGTTTTCTATGACGAAGGTATTGGAAAATTGGTATCACGCTATGATAAATGTATGAATCGGAACGGCGATTACGCCAAAAAGTAGCTCAATGTTGTATCACATTGTTCCATATAAAATTTTCTTGATTCTCACTGTAATTTTCATTTAGCAACCAATTGGATCTTGGAAAAAAATAATAATAATAACCTACGTATTAAGTGACAGGTCGCTATTTCTAGCGATGAAGGAGTGCAGGTTGGCTTTAGCAGCCTTCACATTTGCAATAATTTTTTTAATGTGAGGTTGCCAGGTTAATTTTGAATCGAGAACAAATACAAGCTATTTATAATTACTAACTCAAGGAACATGTTCACCGAAGAAAATAAGATTTTCGAAGCATGGGATGTTTCTTCGGATGAACAAAATGGCAGCATATTTAGCGACATTAATTTTGATTTTATACATCCCGAGCCAGAGTTTTAATGCTGAAAACTAATTCTGTAATGTAGAGATTACCGTGGTGATGCTGGAATGTTGAGCAATGATGGCCGTATCGTCCATATATAAAGCTAGATCGATATTAGGTGCCTTAGGCATGTCATTTATATATAGGTTGAACAACAAGGGTGAAACAAACTTCCCTGAGGGACACCAGCATAGATTGGTCGGAGAGAGGAGAATTCGTGGTTAACTCGCATATGGAAACTCCGAAAACCTAAGTCGTATGAGCTTGCATATAATTTCGTCATGTCTAGTCCTGTCAAAAGCTTTGGCTATGTCAAGACAGACAATACCAATTTTCTCTAACTTACGAAACCTTTCATGAATGAATTCTACTACACGGAATAACTGGTGTATAGTGGAGTGTTTAGGTCGGAATCCAAATTGTTCCAGGATGATAAAAATTTTGATCACGACAGAATTCATTCAGGCGTTTAAGTAAGACAAATTCACATAATTTTGAGAGTGAAGACAGCAGACTAATTGGTCTGTAATTGACAGGTAAATTTAAATTTTGCCCTGGTTTTGGAATGGGTATGACTGTTGCAATTTTCCAACAGTTGGGAAAGTAGCTTCTGCTGTTACAGAATTTTGTGTGCTAGAGTTCGAAGACACCGGAATTTCTAAATAAGGCAAGTCCATATTTCCTTTTTGTAGTGCGTAGATGAGACAATATGTATGTACTTTTTTATGTTATTTAATTGTTTGATCATTGAGATTATATATTTTTTTGTTTTAATTATATTTTGGACGCAAACAGAAATGGTGCCTAAAAACAACAGGGGCACCTTGAAATATATTTTTACCGAGATTTATTATACGCATATTACTGTCTTTAAGACACAAAGGGGATATAACCAAATTAAAATTGAGACTTGACGGGTTGTTATGAATTAATTAGAATGTTGCTTTATATATTCTATACCATACATTCATAATGCATGGATGCATACTGCCAGAGAAGGGAAAACTACAATTATAAAAGAGCTTAGTAACAAAAATCTCTTTGTAGCTTAGAACTTAATTTCTCTCATACTGGATGTCTCTTTAAGTTTATTTTTTTTCCCCTACTTTGGTTTCTCTGAAAGTTAAGCTGAATTATATTTAGAATAAATCCTTGCAAAATTCTAAGTGCAAAACTGGACTGGAACATATAACTACAATGTTCTATTTTTACAATTATATGTAATTAAAGAGTCAGAAATCTTTTTATACTCAATGCTTTTATAAGTGCAAACTAAAACTACTTTTAAGATGAAAATGAGAAACCTTTTTAAAAATTTCAATAATAAATATTAATCTGATGGCCATTTTACCAATAGCTCTCACCTATTAATACACCAATTAAAACAAATTTCTTTGATTAAAGCTACAAGAGTGATTAATATGCTAATAATTTATACTATTATTAAAATACAAGTTTAATACCAAATTTTAGAAATGTCGAAATACCTCTCTAACAAATTATGATGTAACTTTGAAGTTCAAAAACTTTTATATCTAAATACTCATCCATCTACAATTACAAAACAAATCGAAATATGAGAAATCCAGCTTGAATAACACATGGAACGGTCTATGAAATGAAAAATAAAAATAGGAATATGATAATTTTGCGAAAAAGTCATAATACTAGAAAACCGTTACTAAGAGAACAGGGCGAAAAGTTTTAATCAATACAGAGTAAATTTTTTAATATGATCATAATGTATACGCATCTTTACACAGAAAACTTTCGACAAACATATTATTTAAAGGATGATTAAAGCAAAAAATCAGCAAAATAATACTTACTTTTCAACATTCCGGCAATTATGTCCACAACAGATGAAATCGTAATACAGTTCTCCTATATATGTACACAACTTACTTTGTAATTATATTCTCTAACAGGCACCTATTTTTAGCAATATCGCTAATTCTATAATAAAAATGGTCAATAAGTCTGTACATTTAGTCTTCACTACAAAAATTTCCGTTAAAACACCATAACGTTTGAAATAATAAAACGAATAAAAAATACAAACACCACAAACGCGCTTAAACGGCTTGATGCCAAATAGAATAAAATTAATAAATGATTTTACGGAAAATATCCTCCAGTCAATATGTGCATCAAATACTTAGAGATATAAGAATCTTTACCTTTCTTGTTGCATGAGAAACCTACTAGTATTTTTGAAATTTTTTTTCTATTTAAATTTCAATATTTTTTAGCTCTGTTACTCCCTTTCATATGCGATGGCAAAGCGAGACAGCGCTATCTGCTTTGAGGTGAGAGGCTTTCGTGAAAGATCTTAAAATCTTTCATATTAAGTATTCTGGCTTGGAATAACTTTATGCGCAAATAGCACTACAAAAGATTTTGTTGCTCACCAGCGACCGAGCGGTAAAAGCCGCTGAACACAGGTAGTTCAATCCGGGTTTTGAGACACGGCGAACAGGCTGGCGCATGGTCGTTTTTGTGGTTTTCCTTATGTGTAACCTAGATTCGATCCGTTTGTCCTTAAGAAGTCCTATGCAAGGCAACTCTCCTTTTTTCCGAGATGTGCCTAGTGACGAAGCAAGTAACAAATAAAAAGAAAAATTGCCATGAAAATTTGTTTTTGTTTAATATTTAAAATTTAAAATTAGGAGTACAAAACAGAATATAGCTCTGCGACAAATTTAAACCCATCGGCGATTTTATTTATTAGAAGAGCCAAAAAGATTTTACTTAAAGCTGCCTCCAAAACTGTCCTTAAATTTTGCAGTTACAGGTCATATTTAATTATTATGTTATCTGAATATGAAAAAAGAACACAAGGTCTATCTAAAGATTGTTTCGAGGAGGGATTTTTAATTTCGAGCCAGTAATTTTCGTATTCCCGTTACACATATGGGAAAACTACGAAAACCAACTGTGCACCTGAGTTTGAACTCGCGTCAAACTTTGACTCAAACTACTAGGATTGAGAGGTCATTGGCCTCAATTTTAACAGCTGGTAGGGGGATTAGGATATCATAATAGTAGAATTAAGGAAGGATGATATCAGAACACTACAGCTCTCTGGTCAAGTCAAGGCCAACTAGATCTAGTCAAGTCGAGCAAAAACAACGCCACCTAGAGTGGCAAAATACGGTACAAGCTACTACCGTTTTTAAACAATGTATTGTTCGTAGTTAATGAAAGTGATTGGGGAGGGGTAAAGGTAACATTCTATACTAATATTTACATATGAAAAGAAGAAGCTTCTTGTTTCAAACAAAAATTCTGAAGATAGTGATTCCCGTCCTTTTTTAATCTTTTCATTGTATATTTTCTCTACTTTTGTGCAAAACCATGGTGTATAGACTTTTTATGTTCCGTGTGCGAAAAACAGCACATGAAATTCAAGCTGTGTGAAATAGTCTCCTCCTTCAGTATAGTAGTGGGATTGTTTATTTGTTCACTTGTTGGCTGGTGTCCAATTTGTCATCGCTCCGATACGTGTTATAACTCTTACGAATAATTTGCATAATTTTCGGCATTTTGCTTTTCGATTTTATTTATTTACTCTGAATAGAATTGAAAATTTTGCCGTCTTCTTAATTGGATTACATTTTATTCATAAATGTATTTTCAAAGAAAAAATTTATTTAGAAGCTTACTCACGTAGAGACAAATTATTCGTTATTTAAACAGCTATGTGACACATTTTTTGAGATATACTATTCATTACCTTCAAAGTTCATGAATGTTTTTCACATTTCTTCGTTAGCCCGGCTAGATGGCCAGAGAATGTGTTTACATGTTCAGTTCAAGAATGTTGCAGGGAAGAATTTTAGTATTAATTGCACTTATTACCTTGATTACTTTTGGTGTATTATATAATCACTTTGAATCCCAAATATCTGAACTTGATGAGGCTAGAAGAAAACTGGGTGAGTTTCTACGTTCGCATAATCGGATTAAACCACCTGTGGCTCGTCTGAAATCTTGCGCTTAGAAAATGTGTACCAATTTCTAATTTAAACCTAGCAGTACTATTTGTTTTATAATGAAAATGAATTAAAAGATTTTACTAGTTATAGCTAAAGATGTATCCATTTATCTCTGATAAAAGTTTGTTCTGTTATTTTACTTATATTTATTAATCACGTTTTTAGTTTGATTTAATTTTAAATAATTCTATACAAATAGAAAAAAATCAAGTTTGATTTGTGATTAAAACTCAATCCAAATTTTATATATGTCTGAAATAATAAAACATATTTAAATGTACTTTTTTACAGATTTGTTGCTTATATTATATCTTAACTGTGCACAACATACCATTGAACACCAAATATGATAGGTAATGTTCAGTAATAGTCATAAGTAATGCATATAAAAAGCTAAGAGATTATCATCAACTTTTGAAGGTTAATTGCCCACTTTGAGCTATGCCATTTCAGTTCAAGGGCTGTACTGCCTATCTCTATCAAGTGCATGAATCGCTTTTTAAGTGTAAGGATAGCATTGTGAGGTGTAGTGGAACATTTTTTAACGTTTTTATGTAATACGCACAGAGGAACAATAGCAAGTAGTTCAATGAGCAATAAAATGTAGGTTAATTGTGATAGTACTTAATATTTTTTCTGTGTCAATATTATTAAATGACTTGTAAATGACAGTAAAATTGATTTTTGTTTTAATCATTTATTTTTTCTGCCATTTTATTGCATGTCCAAATTTAAAAATAGCGTTTTAAGAGTGCTGTCTGAGAAATAACTAACTAAAAACAGTAGATTGCAAACTACATAATTGTTGAATTTTATTTCATCTTTAGTCTTTTTATTAAATGATATAATTTAAGTCATTGTAGAATATTTTTAATATTTTGTAATTAAACAATAATGTTTGATAAACCAAGCAAGTTTAATAGTTTTGATTGTAGAAGTTGATAGAAAATAGTGAAAATAATTTTATAATGTGCTGTAGCATCTCTAAGGTGTTGAAATTGTGTTGTGTTAATCTTAAAAATGTTTCATTTATAAGCTTTTCTCTCTCATTTCCAATTTTAATTCATGTTACAAAATCAATGTATTTGGTATTTGTTGAAGACTGATTTATGATTGTAAGTATATAAACATGTGTGATTCATCACGAAAATTTTTAATTTGCAGGGTGGGTCAAAAATCATTATTTAAGAATTCATAAAAACAAATAAGGGTAAAAGTTTACAATTGGGTGCCCCTTGTTTTTTGGTGATTCTGTTTTGATGCCAAGATCGGTGCCAATAAGACACAATTTCAAGATGGCCGCTACACAAAACCGAAACAAGAAGTCAAAGAATTTCACAAACTCCGTCTCCATGTACACATCGACCTATTTTCACTGAAAGAAAATATCAGAGAATTGCACAAACTAGTCATTGCACATTTTGACTTTGTCCATGTGCACATCGATTTATTTTCAATTAAATAAATCAAGAAGTTAAAACTCTCATGGTAAACAGAAATTGGGTTTCATCGCCAAAACTGAACAAAATTTTTCGCCAAAAAACAAGGGGCACCCAATTCTGTACTAGAGCCCAAATAAGTTGTTATACGAAATACAGTTTGCTTCAGAATTTACATCATGAATTCATTTTTTTGGCATCCCTCCCAAGAAAAATTTAATTGAGCTGTATTATTTCATTGAACTCCATTATCATTTGACTCTTTAGATAACATTTAATGAAAGGAAGCTTGCTTAAAGCTCTTGACTTGATTTGTTATTTTCTGTTCCATATTATGGTAAATGTGTCTTCTACCACAGGAGCTCATATTTTGCAAGCATGTGATCACACTGAGCATTGTTATATTAAAGCAAGTTACTGATGCATTGAGCATATATATATATATCTATAGCTGCAACTTTGTAACCATATTTTAATTCTCTTTCCTAATTTAAAATTTTTAGTCTGATCATAAAAAATCCACTGTCGAAGTCAAGTCGATCGCTCAGAACCAATAGTACAGCAAAACTTTAAAAAAATTAATTGCTGTTATGAGGAGGATGTACCTAGGGTTGGTTGCAAGCATACATGACATAGGCAGCTGCCTAGAGTACCCACTAAGTTATTCTCATGAGCAGCAGATAATTGGAAGTTTATTTATCATTTGATTTTTAGTATGTTTGATTCATGGGGTATGTGAATCAAACTAATTTCCTACAGAATGAAAATATTGGAGCTGGCTCTGGATGCACTTTCTTTCATAAATATAACAATTTCGATGGGATTTCATTTTTGGAAACATAGTACTAAGTTCTTGAATAAACATTTTCAATTAGTGCTGTCCTGTTGCAGAACACATTTTCCAGCCACTTGTTTGATGTGATGCTTCAAAAAGAATGCCCCTGTGATGATGGACCTTGCAAAGCTACATCGTATAAGGCAGGTGTCAGCAACCTTGTAGCTGTGGTGTGCTAAATCAATCTACCAATATGATTCGGGGAGCTGCACAGTGGGAAATATTTTAAACAATTTGATTCCCACAGCAATGCATGCAGAGGTAGGGAATAGAGGTCAAAAATACAGATTTAGAATTTTATTATGTATTAATTATTCATCATTTAAAGGTGCTTATAAAATAAAGAAAATAAAATATAATTATTCCATCAGTATAAATAAAAAACTTAAATTACACATATATTATTGTATTATGTATCTTTTAAACATAATTATTAAAATAAAAAATAAACAACATACAACATAATAACAAAACAAGGCATGCAACATCATTCACTTGAGTATTTTCATTAAGAGCAATGCTAAACGCAACATTTTCTTGTCTTTTAGTAGTTCATGCAGAAGCCGATGTTTCATGAATTCAGGGTAATATTGTTTGTAGATTTGATAAATCGCTGAACAATATTTCAACACTTTTTTAAAATGTGTCCTTTAATATATTTGCCATCTGTGAAAGTTTTGCCTTTGGCAACTGCACAATGAACAATTACGAAACTTCATATTTTGCTTTAAGTTTGGTTCCAATTGTTTGACAAAAAAATGTAACTTGTTTCTTATATTCTGAAACAGCTCTTTTTATAAATTCAAATTTCTCATCGGAATTCTAAAATGTGGATTAATGTTCAGTTTGAAAATGTCTTTGTATACTTAATGTGCAACATAACACACATACAGTACAATTCTTTTTTATGTATGAATATATATTCATTCATCCATGAGTCTTAAAAACTGAGAACATCAGGCTTTCCCTTTTTAGTGGACATTTAAAGGACAGACAGGGTGATATATCTTTATGCGATAACTTTGTTGAGTGCCACTGAGAATTGTTCTATGTGCCAAATCTGGCATGCATGCTGCAGGTTGCCGACACCTGGCATAAGGAATCGTGGTGGATGTAGTGTTTGCTCTGTTTGCACGTGCTTTGCATATATTGAACAGCTATAAGGGTATTAACATTTCTGTATAATAAAAAAGTATACTTTTTCTGTCCAAAACTTGCTACAGCTCATCGAGAAATTTTGCCAATATTCATGTGGGTATTATTTATGGTAATATCAACTTGTAATGATATAACTGTAATATTCCCTTAAGGTCTGCTACCCAGTGATTGGAAGTCTTGTTTTTCTTGTTATTTCCTGAGCGTTGTTGAGACAGCTATTGATTGTGCTGTTAGTCTCCATGTGTGTTGCAACATGCTTTGGCCAATGATAGTCTGCAAGTACAATATCAGTTGGCCAGATTTTCTTCAAAATGTCACTCGGTTGTTTTCCATTGGACTTTGGCACATTTCATCTGTTTCTGTATGAAAATCGATCATAAAGCTGAAGCAGCTGAATCCTTACTGAGATAAAACAATTTTGCCAGTGCTGTCTTATCAACCAAACTTGATTTGTAGTAACTAATCATCAAAGTCTATAAACTTAAAGCAGTTAAAAAAAAAAAAAAGTTGTTTTGTGTTTTGAATTGTAAAGCATGAATTTTTGTACAAACCTACTTATTCATTTTTGATGAATTTTTTAAGTTTCTAACAATTTTTGTTCTACTTTGTATATATGTATTCAGTATACTACCTTATGTATTTAGTAGACATATTATTTATGTATTTAGTATACATATTTATGAACTAAGTGACATAATTGCACAGAAAACGTTAAAAATTAATCATAAAGTATTTTAGAATTGTGCTTTATGTAAGGGGATTGATGAAGAAAACAATTCTTTTGAAAGGGATCGATAGAAGAAAAAGTTTGGGAATACCTGGTTTAAAACAAAATTTTACTATCAAATCAATTACTGTAAATTTATTTTTTCTTCTCTTGTTTTACTTTAATATTACATTTCCTTCTTATTTTCAGTTGTCATTAAATTAATAATATGACCATGTATTTTCAAAATGTATTAAATCTAAATTTTCTACAATTTGTTTTTATCCGAAGCTACTTATCAACAAAAAATAGAATTAAATAAGTCTTTATCTCTTCTTATTGTTATCAAAAAGAATTTCTTGAACATTAAAGTATTTGTTACTATATATTATTTTAGTTTCATATTTCCTAATGAGAAATAATTGTAGAGTTATTTTTTATTGCATTATTTTGTGCTAATATGTAATCAGTTCATAGTTAATTATATTTAATATTTCACCTTGTCATAAATATATATTAAACTCTTGCTTTTTTCTTCTTCTACAGCTTCTGTTGTATCACAAATTGAATGGAAGAATTTACCTACATCACAAGTAAAAGCTCTACAGTTATTAACAAAAGAAGAGAATTTTGACAGCAGTGACGCATTTGATGACAGTATTATTATCTACAATCGTGTGCCAAAAACAGGAAGCACCAGTTTCATGGGAATTGCATATGATCTCTGCACTCGCAATGGATTTAATGTTCTCCATATAAACACTACTAAAAATTCTCATGTTCTATCTCTCTCTGATCAGGTAAAATACTAATCTGAGTTAATTTATAGTGATGTTAACTTTTGTAATTTGTTATTAAAATTTAAACTGTGAATGAATACAAATGATAATGGCCATATTTTAAAATCCTTTGGTAAAACTGCATATTACGGGCTAGTTTGGCGCATTTTTGAAAAGTCGCCAAATCGGTTATTTTTGCACGTTTTAGAAAATCACTACTCGTCATATTGCCATATTAGATGGTTGCGAATTTGAATGAATCCCGTAAACATGCAAAAATATCTAAACAACCTGTAAACATACAAAAATATCTAAAACAAAAGTTCAAGAAAAACAATGATAAAGTATTTGAAAGTTAATAACTATGTATTTTATGGCATCAACAATATTAAAACTTTTCATAATGTATACCATTTTTAAGATAGTAGCAAAATGGAGTAAAACGTTTTAGCATGAAATTTAAGAAATTGTAATAAGCAGTAAATGACTAATAAATGATCGGAAAGCATTGATTCGTATTTAATTTAAAACTTTAAAAAAAATGCAGAAGCAAAAAAAGATAAAAATTCAAAATTTCGATCTACTGAAACATGAGCAATAGTATAGTAAAAAAAAAAGTGGTTAAACAATTTTAACTATGTAATTTATATTTTTACAATAAATTTTTATTTATAATAAATAGTAGAAACTCGTATTTGTTTATATCAACACTAAAATGTAACAATACAATGGAGATGAAATTCAAAATGCCGCACTCATTCAAGACCGACTCTACAGCTCATTTCAACCGTATGCTTAACCACATATAATGGAGACACACCTCCATTCACACGAATCTGTTGCATCTTTCATTTCAAGTAATTTCATACTATTTTTACACTTAGGACATTCGTACATATTCGCAATCAAACCATAATTCATGCTCCATTCTATCGCACATCGTTCGCGCTTATCTTGCAAACGAATCAAATAAGTAAAATCTATGCGTTCAACGCTTTCGACATTAGCCATTTTGCTCACACAATTTACCAGAAGCACAGTGAAATGACGAAAATTCAAAAAGCCCGCTTAAGTGCTATCAATTATAATCTTAAATCCTAACGATTTTCATGACGGCAAGAGGTTACCAGATTTGGCACGATTTCGCTTCATTTGGCAACTGGCCCGTAATCTGCAGTCTAGCCAATCCTTTTAATATTAAAAAATATAAATCATCTGTGGTAAATATAAGCTCTTGAAAGCTAACAATTTTTTTGTAAATCTATGAAACATTTTGTTAGGTAAATATAAGCTTTTGAAAGCTAATAATTTTTTTTTATAAATCTATGAAACATTTTGCTATATGAAGACAAAATCAGTTTTATTTTGCCGTAAAATTACATTCACTATTTAAGAGCAGAATCTTTACAGTAGTAAATTGAGTTTTTAATAAATTAAATTATGAAAAATAAGATTTTAGAGAAGCAAATCTTTTTTATGTTTACTAAGTAGATAATAAAATAAAAAGTGAGAAAACTGTTAAGATAGTGATTGTATAGCTTCAATTGTAAAATAAATATTTTCCCTTAAAACATACTTCTGCCTGTCTTATGTGGGCAGCATAATTCTTAAAACATATATTAACATAATTTGTCATGACTTATATCATTACTTTTAACCCTTTGGCTACATTTGATGTATCAGTACATCATGCATTTGTTTGGGCAAAGACACACATGGCATTCTGATACATCATTGAAAGAGACGAGAATTAGATAGTTCATTTCAAAGTAATGTGTATCTGTTGCAACAGATACACATTGTTCATGTCAGTAGTTTGTTGAACCTTTTGGTAAAAATCTACTGTTCTTGCACTGTACTGTACAAAATTAAATATGCTCCAAGTGCAAACAAATTTTCAAGTAAATGTGTTCCCAAAGGGTTAAACATATTTTTTGTGGTTTTATCTCAAACTTTGATTTTCAGACAACTGATTAATCTTTTTTTTTTAATCACTTTCAACATAGTTAGTTTTTTTATGTGCCATCATCTTATATGAAATGTTTCTCCTTCCTTCATAAAATTCAGGGCTATGGTCTGCATCGTATGTCTCCACAACTTGTCTCTTCTTTTATATGAGCTCTACTAAATAAAAAAGCAAGTGATGTCTCATAAACTAGCTCTCAGTTCTTATACTAACCTTATCTGGAATCTTAAAAATAAGTTGATTAACATGATACATATCTTCCATTATTTACAATTTGCTTAAGAATTGGAATACTTAATTGCTAGTAAATGTAATGAGCACAAGGTGCAAAATGTAGTAAAAATTAACACGAGACTGACAAATAACAGGGTTGCCACGCTACCTGGAAAACCGGAAAAAGTCAGGGAATTCAAATATTTTAGTCTAAATCTGGTAATTTCATACAGCGATCCCCCCCAAAAAGCGAGTTTTGTGCCAACGTTTGAAGCCGATACTCGGGCAGCTGGCATAGAGTCAATTCTTGCAGCTCTAAACAGATTGTCTTTTAGAAAGGCAAAGCAAGTTTCCAGCAACTTTGATTCTCAGTAACCTCGCGAATCGAAATGCTCGCATGCGCAGTACATGTTGAACTAAAGAAAATACGTATTCTTATATCAAACAAAATCGGTTTAATCCTAGTATAGCGGTACCATGGAGGTTAGAATAGCCTCGGTATACGGTACACACGGGATTTGGCGACATTACGATGAGCAGCAAACAGGCTATTTTTGTGTTGGCGGCAATTTTCAGAATCGTGCCAAGACCGTAGTGTATAGTAGGATTTTCTAAAGTAGTTTAAGAGTTGTTGAATTTTGTGCAATAAATAACTTTTCTGTAGCTGTACACAATTTACTTTTATTACCAAACGGAACTTACTTTCTGGACGTACATTGTATATTCGCCAAAATATTGTTGGTTATTGTAATTCAGTTTTTTAATTATTTTAATGTTATTCATATCATTTAATGTTGCTTCTTCCCCTTAAATTTATTTATTATTAGTAAATAATACTTTCAAATTTCAGGAAATTTTCTCTGGCATAATCCTGAAACTAATCATAGCAGTATGATGACATAACATCACGAAATTCAATGCACAAATTTTTTACTTATGTATTTAGCTAAATAAATATAAAATACTTAAATTTATTTAAAAATATCGTTAAATAGATTTCTTTCTTTCGATTAGCTGCAAAATGTCAGCCCCCCCAAAAAAAGACATTTTTTATCCACATTGAGCAGATTCTAATGTCAATTCTTCAGTGGACAAAACAACTCCTATTATAGTTATAATAGTAATATTTGAGGATAATATATATGAGTCACATCTAATTGGTAAATTTTTGTGTTTTCAATTGGTACCATAATTAATTTACCTCTTAACACAGCCAAAGTGCATTACGTGGATAGACTGGAATTTTCTTAAAACACACCTGGAAAAGTCAGGGAATTTCATTCTCCTGTTTGAGTGGCAACCCTGAAATAAGTTCCCATGAATTTTATGCAGGCAAAGAATTAATAACATCAATAAAAAAAAAAACAGACACAATGCAGATATATACTTACTCTAATAGGTCTGAATTTGATACTGAAATGAAAGGAGAAGCCATCCTCTTCTGTAGCTATAATACTATAACACAGCTGCATTTGTATCTCATAATTGCAAAATTACACCATTTGATTGTTCAGTTCCTGTGAGGTGACTCAGATTTATTGTTATTTGGTGAATATTTGTTTCTATCGTTGTACAATCATACATTTCTGTCATTCTTTTCGGAATTTGATCATAGTCTGTGCTATCAAGAGCATTTAAGATTTTCGAATAAGTTGGTAAAAAGGGTGTACTTTACCAACCAGATTGATGATATTGATTCTAAGGTAAAGGATGTTTTTTGAATCGTGAAAAAGTAAGAAAAGTTGGCCTGCAATTGCATAGATACAGTGTCATTTATAGTTATTTATATTTCTTAGGAAGAATCTTTTATCATAATTTTTAAAGTAATACTGATGTTTTAAATCTGTAAAATTAATTTTGAAATAAATAAGTTTTTAAATGATGCACTATTTATCTATTTAGGATTTTTAGGATGGGTTTAAAATGCTCTTTCATATAAAGTATTGCAAGACTTTAAACACCAACCATATTTCTTATAATTTCATGTGTGTGTTTTCATATTACACTACAAAGTCTAAGATCCGGACTCGTCGGGACTTTGGCGATTTCTATTAATTAAAAATATGAAATCGTGATTTATGAAATAAAGAAGCATTTATGATCTAAAAGGTATCAAATTTACAAAAAAGAAAGTCTTAATATTTATATGTTTACTTTATTAAAACATTTCTTTCAATGTAAATTGTTTAAGTTGCTTTGTTATTTGCGCTAATACTTTCTCTTTAATTCTATAGACATATAATTTCTTGTTCAGTTATTAAGTTCCATTGTTAGTCCTGTAATTGCTGTATTGAGAATTCCGACTAGCATGTCAATCGAAATGTTTTCTTTTTCAATAACATCTCGGTCACTTTCTTCACAATCGGTAGCGGTATTTACTGGGTCTAGAACCTACAGATTTCCGTTAACTGATTGATGATTGGAGCATTGTCATTTCAATGAAAAACTTCTGTTAACTCCTCTTCTTTCTTAAATTCTGCCGTCCTGTGCGGGCATGCGAGCTCTGGCTTTATGTGAATAACAAAGCAGTTATTCTTAATTCAAATAGCACTAAATGTAATCTTTTGGCCTATGAGTGTCATTAACAAAATCTATTTTTAGCATATGCAAAGAAATTTTTATTAAATCTTAGCTCGTGAACACCTCTTAGCACATGTAACTTAAATCTGTAATCGGATAATACTCTTAAAAAATCAAAATAAATGTTGAAATAATGTTATTCAATTACTAATATAAAAAAATTGTTTAGGCATGGCTGCGTGAATCATCCTTCAAGTTGTCATGTGTTGATAAACATGCGGTGAAAGCAAAATATAGTAAATAATGATTCGCCGGGTTGGCTTCAAGGATTTAAAATATTAGTTGGTGTACAATCAAAATGTTTCAGTTTGAGTTGTATGCCGGATAGATACACAGTTACGGAATCAAATTATTGATGACACAAATTTATGCTAAAATGATTATTTCTTCAATAATGAGGGATTTTATTTACTGCCGAAATGAGATTAAGAATCGGGACTTTCCACATGTTTTATTTATAAGGAAGAAAAAAAAATCAAATGCACATGCAAAAAGCATACCCTCTAAAAAATTGGTGGCTTTGAGGTCCAGTTTTTAGATCATTCTGCATATTGGACTTCCAGACCTCAGACTTTGTACCATATTACTTTAAGTTCATTATCATTGTTATATTCTGACTTATGCATGGTTGTTTTATGAAACCAGGGGAGAAAATTTGAGGTTTAACAAGATTACTTAATTTTATGAATAAGTAATTGTGGACCATTTTATTAAATTACAATCTAAATTTTTTAAGTGTTTTGTAGCATTTGCTTTTTGCTAAAACTTATCTGCTTATCTATTCATTCTTTTCCCCTCTCTCTATATGTAATGACGTGTTTTAGAACAAATTATAGTCATCTACAACAAGATGATAAAAATTATGAGCTAAAGACCATAAGTTATCTTTTAATTTAAATCATGCCATTATTCAGTACTGCTTCTTTGCAGCAGTTATAAGTGCATTTTAACACTTTATGGTATTTTGATTTCTTTTGTTGTTCTCTGATTTCTAATATTTTAATTTATTATACATACATGTTTTAGGCAAGATTTGTGCATAATGTTTCAACATGGAGTGCAAAGAAACCCGGCTTGTATCATGGACATATTGCATTCTTAGATTTTTCTAGGTAATAAATTTGTTAGATCTTGTGAAATTTATTCCTTTTTTTTTATGAATTTTATGAAGCAGAATTATTTTATTTTGAAAGCTAGTAATATTTTACTTAATTGCTACAAAGTTGAATAACAAAGTTTTCTATAGTATGAAATTTAAAAATGAGTAAAAGTTTTTGAATGTTGTATAATTTGCTATTCACGACTATGTTTATGCTACATGCTGAAGAACTCAATAAATTTTATAAATAGCCAGAGTTATTCAAAATGCTTTCCATGAACTATTTGTGTAAAACTTTATAAAAGACAGATCAAGTTCATAAACAGAAATTCTTAATGTAGAAATTTCTTACTTACAAATATTTTTAATGGCAAAGTTCTGAAAATATGGCCACCACATAAAAATTTATAGCCTTTTCAGGATTTGAAGAAAAAGCAGTTGGCAGCAAGACTAAAAACAATAAAATATGTTCAGAAACTTTTTTAAATAAATGTTTTTTTGTTAAATATTCATTTGTATTATATTAAGTATTATTATTAGCCCAAAGGGGCATTAAACCCAAAGGGCTATTAGTCTCAAAACAGCATTTTGCACTGGTTCACTTTTCAAACTGCTGCCACAAAATATTATCACCATGTATTTTATTTAAAAAAGCTAAATAATGAAGAATCCACATGAATGCATGAATGTTTATTACATTTTGAAAAAATGTTACCTAGAGCCATCAAATTTTGGGTAACATCATCCTCCAACCGAACATAGCCCAAATTTTGAATTTCAGATTTGTTTTATTATCTATTTCAAATTATGTAAAACTTTAACGAATTTTTGATTAACAAATTCAACAATTTCAAAGCGAACAATGGCAATACTGTATGAAAAAGAACAATTTTTATCTCCAACACGCGAGACTGTCTATCAGAAATTCTAAAGATATGTTGTTTTTAAATATTTTATGATATTGCTGTAGAATTGAATTTTATGTTGTTTAAGTATGGAGAACATGATATTTAATAAATAAAGGTAACACACAAAACATTAAAGAAAACCCTTTTGGGTGTAATATAAAATCTGAAAGCTTTCAAGTTTTTTCTTTCTTTTGTTTTTTATGTACAAATATTGTTATATGTACAAAATATTAAGTAATTCTTCTTCAGTCTAAATTTTAATACCAAATATATGAACATTCAATATCTGCATTTAGCTAAAAGCTAATAGAAGAAATTGTTAATTCTTAATTATTATCATAAAGCTATTTAATGTGTTTCATATTGAATGTGCAATAAAAATGATGAATAATTATTCAGGAACTTTAAAGAAAATGAAGAACACTTTTATTGGGTATTTGATATAAATTAAGAGCTACAATTTTAAGAGTGCTACAAAGCATTAATCACTTGCGTTACTACCCTTTAGTTATGCAAATAAAGAACATTCACGAATTCAGTAATATAATTCACCAATTGTTTGGCCCCAGTATGTGAGTATTTTTCTTCATTCATACTTAAATATAGCTAATCAGCTTTTTCAAACATAATTTTGTTTTCTCTTTTAGGCAGTGAAATGTAAAGTAGCATGTATATATATATATATATATATATATTTTCG
>KK118321.1:80136-95139 GCA_000611955.2 Stegodyphus mimosarum | reverse complement strand
TTTTTGTAAATTCTACAGGGTCATAATCTCTTGCTCTGTGACATAGCTCTGTTGTTCTAAATATATTAGGTGTTTTTCACCATGTTCCAAACCCTCATTAAAAGATATTTTCTCACTCCTATCAAATTCATTATCTATGTCGGTGTCGGATTCGTTTTCTTGCTGTGGCGAGTTCAAAACAGAGCCAATGATTTCATCATCAGTTATCTGATATGCCAGTGTTGGCTCATCTGAACGCATCATCCAATAAAAACCTCTTCTGGGCTAAGATATTTTTTCTGCCACAAATACATAATCATTATTGTTCGGTAATTATGACATCATTTATTGGACAAATATTTTTTCTTCGGTATTTCATTCTCCATTCTACAGTTTCTGGAACCTATAAATTCAATGTTTATATTTTGAGAAGCAGTGCGGATTTCAGGTTGGCGGATTTTTGGTATTTGACTGTATAAGCCATTCCAGAAAAAGGGCTGTTCTACATTTCTAGGTTGCACACAAGACATAAACTACAAAAAACAGCTGTCTGCGATTTTTAAGCGTGATGAATGTAGTTTTTAAATCTTTTTGATATATTGCTTATGTATTATTTGATTTTGGACTGCTTCATACAGATTATTATGGCTAGTCATATGATATTGAAAACACCATTCAAATTATTGGAAAAATGTTTTTATATGTATTATAAATTTATATGTATAAAAAAAGAAACAATTGCAAACCAGCGTATATTCTTCAAAAAGCCCAAGAACTCATTGCATTCCTTATTTATTTCATAGCATGAATTTGGTCATTAGTGATGCAGTTCAGTATGACTTTGAAAGCAATTTAGGCTACTAGATATACATTTTTTTAAATACATAAAATATGCACTGAGAATATAATAATGAAAATTAGACAGTAAAATATAATAATTAAATAATTTTAATAACAGTTTTTATACAATAATAGTTATTTATTATGCTTTATCATAAAATTATGTATCTGTAGCAAAATTAAACACTGTCATTAAACAGTTAATTACAAACAATAATCAGCATATTATCTCAGATTACTTAAAACTAATTTTCTGCCTCCTTAAATGTGCGCTTTGAACAGAGTGAAAATACACAGGGAAAATTCCCAACTACGTACTTAATGTTTCATTCACCCTCTTTCGTCAATAAATCGGTCTGAATGGCGCATGTGTGTTTGAGTTTATGGTTGCAGTTGGTGCGGTTAAACTATATGGTCTGTAGGGGCATGACCAAAAATGTCATTTATTATAAATCAGATTCAGTATAGTGGGATCGATTGTAGTTGGAAGAAAAGAGGTATGAGAGTAAATAAAATATATATTTAATTTACACTTCTATTGGAGCAGTATTTTCCTATACTATGCTTGCCTTCTGTATATTCTGCAGTATTGGTTTTTTTTAGTCCAAAGGGGCTTTGTCCCTGAAGGACTGTTGTTTTCGTTTTGCGATTTTGCGTCAGAAACATTAAAAGTACTGTTGCCACAAAATATTGCAGCTCTGTATTATATTTAAAGAAATTAAATAATGAAGAATGTGCATAAATGTATGTATGTTTCTCGCATTGTGATCAAACGACGGTAAAGCCATCGAATTTTGAATGCCGTCATCCTGCTGCGAATATAGGCATCTGGAAGCCCAAATTTGAAATTTGGAATTTGTTTTATGAACGATTTCGTATTTTGTAAAACTTTAACGAATTTTTGATGAACAAACTCGAGGATTTCAAAGCGGGCCATGGCAACGTTGTACAGAAGAAAACATTTTTTATCTGCAGCGCGTGAGACTGTGTGTAAGAAATTCTAAAGATAGGCTCAGTTTAAAATTATTTTGCGATATTGTTCTCTAACTGAATTTTATGGTTTAAATGCGAAGAACATGATATTCAATAAATAAAAGTAACATACAAAATGTTTAAAAAAATGCTCCTTTGGACGTAATTTAAAATCTGAAACCTTTCAGATTTTCTTTTTTCTTTCTTTCTTCTTTTTTTTAATATAGAATAAATTTTAGATATTAGTCCTCATTTTGACATAAGTATTGAAAAAATGTAAAAGAAAGGAATTTTTTCTGTAATGTAATGCAAATATTAAGGATAGGATACATGATAAGAAGAAAACGCTGCTTTTGGAAAAACATAACATCATTTTTTTATTTAAAAAAAGAATATTCACATTTTGTAACAATATTTGTTAAGTCTGTCTTTTGGCTCACAGAAACTGGCAGTATTTTGGTCTTCTATAGAAACATAGTGCTGCAAATATTTCTTAATGCACTTTGAAGCAGTTACTATAGCAATCAAAGCATTCAGATTATATCCCAATACAACGTTATGTATTGAAGAACAGCTTACAGTTAATTATATAACCATATTTCTTTGATTAACAAAATTAAAATACTAAATTTTACTAAAACAGTTTTCTTTTCTGAAATTTTTATTTATTAAAGCCTTCCTTTTCTAAAAAACATGAAGAACATGTAATATATCATTTTTTCTTTTCTTGAGGATGTGCTTTGGGTCTGCAAAAGTCTTTATGTGGCCTTTGTTTTCACAACTTTTCATTGTAGAGAATATAGTTTCGAAAGTGTTTTGAGTGATACAAATATTCAAGATTTAGTATTATATATTATTCTTAGATTTTTTTAATTAAATTTAAAAAATCAGTGTTGTGAAAATTACATAGTTTAATTTTTTATACAATGTCTCAGTCTTTGTTTAGTAAAAAGTTCTTATTTAGTAAAAAAATTATTATAAAAAAAGAATAGAAACACATGCATATTCAAAAATTTGATTTCCATTTGACAAAAAATAATCGAGATAATTAGCTGAAACATTTGGGATTTTTACCATCTTTTTCAGACTTCTTGAAGGGTTGGTTAAAAAATAAATCAGAATGTTTCAAGGTTAATTATTTTTCCTTTAATTTTATTCAATGATTTTCTTTTATGATTTACTAATGTGTAGTGTTCTTTAATGTATAATTTTATCACATTTTTTTATGTTGAAAACGTTTTCATGTGAATAGTTTATAAGCTTTTAAATATTAAAAATGCATTAATAATATTCATTTGCAGCTTTATTACTTTAATATCATTATCTAAATGTCATAAAAAATTTATTGGACTAGATATAATTTTCACTTCAATTTTAATTTGTGCAGATAATGTATGAATTGGTTATGTACTAGTAATTGAAGCCTAGAACTGTTTTCTAGAACATGAATTCTGTAACATTCTGTGAATAAGATCTTCCATCTGGAAAAATTTCTTATGGCTGTGTATGAAACTATGCTTGTCAGTTTATTAATATCCAAAACTTTTTTGAATTGGCATACAAATTTGAACATTTTAATTTTCAGTTTGTGTATATTCATGAACATTATCTCAAATGTAGTGACTGGGTGGGGTGGAAAAAAGTTGGATTTTGTAACATTTAAAAAATTTTTAGTTTTTAAATTTAAAAAGCCTTAGCATGAGCATTTTCCTTATTTAAAATATTTTTTTAATTGGAAGCATCTCTGTGGTCAATGGCTCTAGGAGTAAAGAACACAAAAATAGTTTCTATAGGCATGATGTAGTTTTTCCTTAGATTTATTTTTAACTCTAAAATCTCTTATGGTAGATATCACCTATGCATACTCATCTAGCTTGTAATTAGTTGCCTGCTGTAAACTAACAGCAGAATTAATTTTGTGTTGTAACAGATTCTGAAATATTAGGAACATTATAATTATGTGTAAAAATAAACACCAAGAAGTAGAGAAGACAGTTTCATTCTGAAAGTTTCTCCTTTCACATTTGTGACAATTTTCACGTGAGTGGGATCATCAGTATACTTTGAGAAAACCATTGACTTAAATTATGGCCATAAACATAAACATTACAAAATTAGACTTATCAGTATATTATGAATTTATTGGTTCACTTAAAACAATCTTTATAATGAGGTATGTTATCATTTTAAAAGGGTAGCATAGATTCATAGTGTGTTCCACTCTCATTCTTATAAAGTAAATTTTTCATTAGAGAGGATGCTGTTGTATTGTTACCCGTTACATTAGTGTTAAATTTTTACTTCCTTGTATGAAGTAAAAAGGAAATATTGTAATTCCGAAAAATTTTGGGTTTCGTATTTCAGTGAAAATATTCATTTTGAGAAGTATCTAATGCAATTTAACGATAATATCTAAACAAATAAATAAATAAATAATAAATAATATCTAAATGTAAGGACAGAATAAAGGACTCTTTTTCCCCAAAAAAATTCTATAACTGAATTAAAATGGATTCTGAAGAGATTTCTTTCATGGCGTCTGTGCATATGTACATATGTATGTATCTCACATAACTCAAAAATGACTAGCCTCAGAATGCTGAAATTTTGTGTATATGGCTACTATAACATATAGCATTTGGTATTTTGGTTATAATTGGCCGCACCAAAAGTATATAAATATATGTATGTATATATTCACTTTGTTACTCGGCTCAGTGAGCTCAGTTTCTTTATTTTTATATGTTTGTAAATTGTGCGTTTTTTGCTTTAAAAATTATTGAATCATGTTGTTCTTATCTTTCAGTTAAGATTTTATGTCTTTAGTTAACCTGCATGCAATAATTGTGGAATTATCAACAATTTAAAAGTTTTTTTAAGTGCAGCTAAGCCTAATTTTTGGTTATGATAGTGGACATATTTGTTTACATTTGAAGCTTAGCAGAATAGTGGATTTAATGCCAATCTAGAGAAACTAAGCTTTGCAACAACAAAGTAACGTCTTTTATTATTGGGAATTAAATTATGCTCGATTCATTCTGGAATTATCATTTAAGTTATTAGCTTGTTTTTGGTACAAATTGTAATTTTAATTATATTTTTTTTAATGTTTTAACTGTACTTGGTGTTTTATGTTTTTCTATATCTTTGAATTTTTATGTATTTGTGCCTTATCGCGAAGTGAGAACTGATTTAATTAGTAGAGCATGTGCATTAGGTAAGCGGCACTGAATCGTCTGTGTTTAGCACAGTGTGGCTATGGTAAATAAATATAGTGAACTTTAAAGAGTGTATTTATTCTGTTGTGGTTTATGCACTATAGACAAAGTAGATTTAATTCAAAATTCGTTAACTGTTAATTCAATATGTTTAAATGAAATGCAGGAAAATTGCATATAATTTAATATTCCATAAAGGAAGTCATGTGGTGTATACATCAGATTTTTTAGTTTAAAAAAGAGCAGTATCTTTGTGAGATATTAAATTTAAGAGCCTTTTCATGTGGATATATTTGTAGAATTTTAATATTTCTTAATTATGGGATTTTCAAATAGATGTTACATTTCTAGGGTCCCAGGAAGTGAATGGGCGTTACTGCAAGCAAAACTCAATCTTGTGCAACATTATTTGTTGGTAGGTGTTACTGAAGAATTGCAAGATTTTATTGCTCTTTTAGAAGCTACATTACCACGCTTCTTCCATGGAGCTACAAATTATTTTGTAGAAGGTAAGTTAAGAATGTATTTATGTGTGTTGCTGTTTGTATATGTATAGTTCTTAAAATATAACTTAAATACATTTATTAAATTTTGTGAAGCTGGCCTTATTAATTCTGTGCCATTTTGTTGAGATGATTTATTTTCATCAAAGGAATGCAAGTCTGGCTTTCTGCCAGCAGAAAAAATTTTTTACTCTCTTGGTGGCAAAAAGTGGTCATAACCAAATAAAATTGACAGAAATTCACAAAAGCATTTGGACTATCATAATAATAATTAATATAGTGTTTTAAATGGTTTGGTATAAATTATTACTATTATTTTATAAAATTATTTGAAGTAAATTTTAACAAAGAATTATATATATTTAAATTTTTATATATACACTCATGTTTATGAAAATTCCAGTACCAGAAAGCAGAATAAAATAAAATTTACAGAAAATGTACAGTTTGGCATGCAGATGATCATATATGTTTGCAGAGAGAATGGTCATGCAAAGTGTATCAACATAGCTGTCAAAGGGCCATACGAGTGGTTATCATCTGTTTGAGCATTCAGGTGCTCTAAGCGAACTATCGAGTTTTAATAGAAACGAATTATCTGCATGTGTGAACAACTTTTGTGCATCAACATTGTTCCTTAGATGGCCATAATGCCATTACAGTCATACAGATGCAGAAATAGTAGGTTGAAGAGAACCAGATGAGTCAAATTCAACAGTAGGCTAAGAGATAATAAATATTCAATCCATATCAACACCATGCTTAGTGCGGATGCCCAATTGATATAGAGAAACAGAGAACTCCTAACCTCATGCCGTCCAGCAGCTCAGACCTCCAGCTGGACTACAGCACCATGCCACCGGTGGCAGTCAATATCCAGTCCATATGTCAGTGACAGAATAAGCAACTTCTCCAGTGTTAACAAAATGAGAACATAAAGAGAGACATGAAATATTTTCAGATGAATGCCATTTCGCTTGGATTTAAGTGAGGGCCATCTTGTAGCTTGCAATCTGGAGTGAACAAAGAAAGGCATGTTGGTGTAGGACATCATTGATTCTTACAGATAACCTTAGCTGCTCTGAATTTCAGATGTTCTCAATTGCAAGTAATATATCATGGACACTGAAGAGACTAATATCATATTCTTTCTTCAGTGCATTTCTGGCTCATTATTTTTAGATGACAGTGGTCATAGGACAATGATCATAGACAAATGGCCTACAATGTTCAGATCTTTTTCAAAATGCAACAGCTATTACTTACTTGGTTTTCCTATTCGCTAGAGATATTATCAGTGAGGGTGTATGAGATATGGAGATTTGATGACTAGTTCATTCCCTTCCTGCAGTTAGTACCAGTGACCTATGGACTTTTATCAAAGCAGCGTAGAATGCATCTGAAACACTGTTTAGTACCACAGCATGTACATACTTTATTGTTGCTCATAATGGCTTTAAAAAATACTAATTTTGTGTGAACAATGTGGTTTTATTGGTCTGGAACTTTAAATTTATATTACCACTTGTGTTACACAGTTTAAATGCCTTTTTAACCTTGTCATTTCTTCAGAGTACTAGATTTTGCAAATGTTGCATATATTAATAGGTAAAAAATAAGGGTTCTTTGATCAGTATGCACTTTTATAATAGAAAAGGAATAAATATATTGAATTTCTATGTAAGCTTATCATATTGCTACAGAAATATGTGCTTAAAATTGACATTTGATGTCAAAAATGAAATAAATAAAAAATAAAAATTCTTCTTCTAAGTGCATCAGTCAGATAAGCTATAGTACTGAAGCTGTGAACCAGAGCTGAGCATAAAGACAGTTTGATAAACTTACTCCAAAAGTAATCTAATTTTTATATAAAGTCAAAAAGGAAATCTGAGTGTGATTTGTTGACATTTTTTAATGGTAGTAAGCCAGCAGATCGGACTAGAATTTTTGTGTGCAAAAAGAAGTTAATAAAAAGGTTATAGTAGGGAATGTGTCAGCTGTAAGAAAATTGTTTGAACAATGATGATATTGCTTCCAGGCCATATCATCATTGTGTAAGAGTTGAAGAAAATTTAAGATTTTCATTCATTTATATTAAATTGAGAAAAATTAGAGTTTTGAAAATGCAATTAAATTTTTCTGTAGTCTACTTCATAGAAAAGATGAGGCTGAATTTGAATAGTGATATACAAACCTTTCGATAACTACTGTAAATAATGTAGCATGAGCATGTTGAATAATGAACTTGCTTTATTTTAAAAGACATTCTCATTTATTTATATACATTATTCAATCAATTTTTATTATTACATAAATTTTTGGCAGTTATTACCAATTATATACTTGTTTTAACTGGCTGTAACAGGCAGTTTTAACCACTTTGGCAGAAATTTGTCATTGCTGAAGAGATATAATATCCCCACTTTCATTAAAATTTGAATCGATGCATCATGGAATCGCTTAGAAAGAAATCAAATCTTTATTCAAGCATATTATGTGATATTTTTTTTTGTATGTTTTTGGCACCAGGTGTTGCTAATTCGATGTGGCTTTATTGATGATAATTGTCTTTATAACTATTGCTTGCACTTTTTCCATCTAATCATTTTTTTCCCAGTTGCAATTAATTCATGAATTAGGATTTGCCAAAATGTGAACAAATGGCTATCCTATTTCTTAAGAAGTGTTCTTGCACCAAAGAAGAACTGAATTCAAATAATTACCTCGTGAATTTAAAATGTGACTTGAAATTGAAATGGTTATGCAACCGCAGTTCCTACTACGAAGAAGCCCCGTTAGAGCGAGTGGTTGAGACAGCTAAATACTAGTAGTTCAACCTGGCTTGGGTTCGCTACCAGGTGACCGGGCCGACTGGATGTTTGGCTTTCGTGGTTTTCCCCATGTGTAACAGGAATACAAGGCAGTTTTCCCTTAGAAAGTCCTTCACAAAGGCATCCCTTCTATTATGCAGATAGCCCTCATTGCTTTGTGATGTTTAAATAAGCATAACCTACCAGGAAGAAAAGTGTTTGAAAGATTTTTATCATGAAATTAAGAAAATGTTTCCTCGGTACTGTTCTTGATTGTTCTATTTCATCTAAAACTGAAGCAAAGATGTAGGAAAAGAATTAAGCCAAAATAGGCGAATGTGGCACTGAAAATGTGAGATATGGCTTTAAAAGAAGAGTGCCAAAAAATTAACATCATGAGAGAACATTTGATATGCAGTGTTATGAATCATAATATCCCCACTCAAAAGTCTTTATAACTATTGCTATAGTTATAGAAGAAATTAATTATTTTAAATTTAATGAATATTTGACATGTAAGTGATGTAGGTATATCTGAGATGTAAGCCAACCTTCAATGCACAATATCTAGAAATTTTGTTATGCACAGAAAACTTATCCAAGAATAAAAGAAAAAAAAATAGTATTAAAAAGTGTGCCAGAACCAAAATATACCTTAAAAAATAAGTGCCAGAAGAAGCCAGTGTTTGAAGATGTGAAAAAGGAGATTTTAAGAAATTTACAAAATGCATACATTGAGCCACATGTATTAATCTGTTCTAGATTAATACATCTATGCTGTTAAAAATGGATTGAATGCAGTCCTCTCTCTCTTTATATATATATATTTTTAAATTTAGTTACCGATTAGTTTGTGGAAAGAAATATATAATGATACAATAGTTGCAGCAAAAGATAAACGTGTAATAAATGTACAGTTTAATTTCAGATTTCCTTTTGATACCTTTTAATTTCAGATAGTGATTGATTTTAAATATGCATCTGGGATTTAAAAGTAAATCAATAAAAAAAGATTTTACTTGCATGAATATAGATTTAAAATTTTTCTGTAACATAAAGGGCAGTTATTATTTTTCTATCTTTGCATTAGGTAATTTTGTCTTCAGTTTTTATGAATATTTTTTCATTTAATGTTTTATTTGGAATGATAAATCTATAATTAATGACTTAATCAATACAATCATTAAAATGGTTAGTAAATATAAAAAATGCTTATAAAGTTTTGTTTTGAATATAAGGCAATTAGATTTTTTTATAGGGTATTTTTTTTTTGACTCAAATTATGTGCCAGAAAATAAGATATTTTAAAGGACACATCTGGGTATAAGTGATGAAAATTATGGTATTTATTCTCATATTTTAGCAGTTCAAAACATTATTAATTAATTAAAAAATTGTAAAGAGAGATAGTTAAGTACAGCTATTATTTCTCATAAAGACTGTGTTTACAAAATAATTATTTTATATGCATATATATATAATGAGAAGTTCTTTTTATATGGTTCTGAGTTTTTTCTTAATATTCTTTAGGAAAGAAATCTCATCTTCGTAAGACGTACAATAAAGTCAGTCCATCGCCTGAAACAATTTCAAAAATACAAGCTTCACGCATTTGGCAGATGGAAAATGAATTTTATGACTTTGCATTGCAGCAATTCCACTTTATCAGGAAAAAAACTTTGACCATAAAGGATGGTTTAGTATCAGATAAAGGACAACAATTTATGTATGAAAAAATCAGGCCAAGGTAGAACCTTGCATGCATATGTGGCAGCCACACAATTATTATTAGGGAACAACAACAAAAAGGAAACATATTTTTGAAAAATTATATTATGGATGACTGAAACTTAAAATATTGAAATCAAAACTTGAAGGAATGAAGATTTACTTAGAAAGAAAGAATTATCAGTGTAAAGATACTTTAATATTAAATGAACTTGAGAATTCTTATTTTCTATATTTCTATATGTGTACTTAATAATTTTGCAAATTTGATGTGCAAATCATAAGTATTTCTCTTTTTTTAGTTCAGTTAGAGCTACAATTAAAGCACAGTTTTGTGAATTAAACTTTCAAAGCACCGTAATTACTTTTCATACATACCTTAGATGTAGCAACTGCTTTGCATAAATGCAGCTGCATTTACTGAGTTGCCAACCCTCATGTTAGAACTGGGCGATTCCTGATTTTTCATCACATCTCTCAATAGCCCTTTAAATCTATTAATCACTTGGTTTTTAATTTATTCAAATTTGAATCATCTCTTTCAAAGGTGCACTGCGCACCAAAAAAAAAAAGACAGTTTTATAACTCTCGTTCTATTGAGCCAATTGACGAAATTCAACTTGCGTTTTCCATGTTTCGAAAGCACGACTTAGGATATGTATTTAATTTATATATAGCATTAACCTAATATAGGTATTTTGACATAAAATCAAGACTTTTTCTGAAATGACGTGCCATGTTTTTCCCAGATTTCGATTCTATGACCAAAAAATTATGGCAAAGTGGCAAGTTTTGTAAAAATTGCATAAATAGTTTTTAAAAAATCAGCTCTCAAAATTTCAGCTCCTGCATGTTAATGGAATTTGATATATATTTATTAATGTTTCTTTTTTTTTATTAAACTTATTTGATTCTTCCTTTCACATTTCAAAATTCAGGTTCATTCCAAATAAAATTTGACTATTTTTATGATTTATTTTTAAATATTTTTATAAATTTTTTTAAACATTTAAAAGAAAATAAAGTAATACACAATACCAGGTGGCCATAATTAAACTGACTATGCTCACAGTGTTCTGTAGCGCGATCTATTTGCGAGAATGACGCCACATTTTGTAGGAAGATTAAACAAGATGGGGGACGAAGGAGTCCGCGAAAAAACAAATTAGTTCCAAAAGTCACCGCTAGGGGAATATTTGGCGCTGTGTAAGAGAAAATAGTGTGTTAACAAATGCAAATCAATACGGAAATTACCTTTTATTTTGCATTCAAATGAGGTTCAATGTGGCTGCCGTTGTTGTGGACCAAATATTGCATTCTGTGCACGGTATGCACAACAGCAGAAAGTAACATGTCTGCAGGAATCTCCCGTACAGTCCGTGATATGTTATCCTTCAACGTAGCCAGGTCCTGGACCACTCATTGATATAACTTGGACTTAAGGTAACCCCATAGCCAGAAGTCGCATGGGGTAAGATGAGGCGACCGAGGTGGCCATGCAGTTGGAAAGTAGCGGCTAATGACTCTTTCTGTTGTGAATTTCTGTTGTAGCATCTGTTGCACCTGTACAGCAACGTGTGGAGGGGCTCCATCTTGCATGAAAATCATTTCCCCCCAAGCATTGTCTTTGCTGAAGTGCCGGAATGACGAAGCTGTTCAACATGTGGCGATATTTCTCTCCGGTAACAGAACAGGTTTCCGGTCCTGTCGGGGTAATGTTCTCATAGGAGAATGGACCTACGATAAATTCCGCTGTGAACCCACACTAAACAGTTACCTTTGGTGAATGTAAGGGAATTGCTGTGACTGCATTTCATCCCAAATTCGGCAGTTCTGGGTATTCACGGTTCCATTCAGGTAAAAGTGGGCCTCGTCTCCCCATAAGATTTTCCACGGCCAAGCAGCATCCACCTCCATTCTGGCAAGAAAGGTGAGAGCAAAAGTCAGTCGCTTATCATGGTCGGGGTACAGTAACTCCTGTACACGGCTGATCTTGTACGGATAGAAGTTGATAATCTTTCATAAGATTTTCCATACCATACTGTAAGGCGTATCCATATTCCGAGCTACTCCGCGAGCGCTTGAGGTGGCAGCAATATTGTGTGGTCCTCTGTCGACAATCGCCGTGGCAACTGCTTCGATTGTATCCTGTGGTACAGGTTTTCGTCCTCTGCCCGACTGAACCTTCAGAGAACCTGTTTTCTCAAACGTCGCAACCATTGCTTTTAGCCCAATAACTGACACAGGACCATTACCTTTACGCATTTTTTTGTGCGTTCTAAAAGCACGAAGAGCGGCTGACGCGTTGCACTGGTTGAGGTAAAAGAATTTGACCAGTTGTGCACGCTCGACTAAAGAAGGAGACATTGCACATAAACTTTCAATCCAATTGATTCAAAATGTAACACATTGCCTTTTAAAACCCAAGCAGATGGCACTGCTCAGCGTACGTGATATTGCAGATCACGAGACTTTATCGGTGTTTATGTAGATTTTACGCTTTTTTAAAAGTGTTGCCATATTGTACTTGAACTAAATCAGAAAATTTGCATAATAAAAGGTTTATTCTGTATTAATTTGCATTTGTTAACACTCTATTTTCTCTTACACATCGCCAAATATTCCGCTAGCGGTGACTTTTGGAACTAATTTTTTTTCGCGGACTCCTTCGTCCCCCATCTTGTTTAATCTTCCTACGAAATGTGGCCTCATTCTCGCGAATAATCGCGCTACAGGACACTGTGAGCACTGTCAGTTAATTAGGCCACCCGGTATAATAATAAAATTCTAAACAATAAAACTAGCATTTAATAGGCATTTAATTTTGTTTTAAATCTGTAAGTGATACAGTACTAAATTTTTCTGTATTGTTATATGTAGGTTAGTTTTTTTATTTACATTGTACTAAAAAGGCTTTTGTCAAAATAACAAATTGTTTCTTCTACTGGAATTTTGATGATATAAAATTTTAAAAAAATTATAAAATCGGATGTAACTTGAAATAAATTAAATATCACATTAAATGCATTTTATATCAAAAACCTCCCAGTTTTTCACATAAGGTTGACAACTATATTTTTCTTATGTGTTAATTTTGAGATAATTAGGCATTTTATTGTAAGTGCAACTGCATTTATTCCTTACTGGTTATGGAAAAATTAGGCAGTGTAACTAAATATCAGTTTTAATGCACATTTTAAGAGTTTTTAATATTCATGAGGTCCTGTAGCCCAAGGTGGACCTCATTTTGTTTACTTTTTAAAATCATTATTCACATATTTATTTTAATCTCTTTGTAAGTTATTTGTATATACATAGAATTGTGGATACAAAAATATGTATAATGTATATACGAATGTATTTAAAACTTATTACAAAATTAACATTGTGTTTGATTTATTGAAATACAGTTAAGAGATTTTTTTAACCCAGGGCTGAATATTCTCTTATGCAAAATGTACAGTTTATCATTATTTAATGTTTTTTTTTTTGTTCTGAAATAGAAGCTGTGTGTACTATTCATTATATATATTTTAATGCAAAAATGTTGTTTTATTTTTATTATTAATATATAATGTAATAGTAATTTTCATAAGCAAGAATATCTTAAAAAATGTTCACTTCAACTTTTTTTAAAAGACTTAAAATTGATTAATCACATACGTAGTGGCCAACAGACAAATTTTGCTTTACCTTTCTTTCTTCCATCTTCATTATCATTAAGTTTGCGAGTCATGTCTTCTTTTTGTAACCTTGAGAATTAAGGTGAAAAGAAAGTATATTATTTGTAATGGAATGATGATTCCCCCCACTTTTAAGAATTTTTCTTTTACTAAGAAAATTAACAGCTGTTGAGAAAACATTCTAAAAACAATTTTATCCTTTAAAAAGTTTATTTGAACATATTTGCTTGCTTTGTGTATCTGCTTGATTGAAGCTAATAGCAGCAGATCTCTAAAATTATTATCGAATTTTGGAAAATTTTAACTTAGATTATTATAATCAAAGAATATAAAGGTTATTTATTTTAGGAGGGTTTCATACTTCTAAAGGTAACTGGTTCATATTAACATTGTATATTAGCCTTGCCTGCTCCTAGCTTCCTCCCTTCAAAATATAGCCAGACCATTTAGGAAACATGATTAAACCTCTCTTATTTAAATTAAAACTTTGATCTGTTTTGTAAAGTTCTTTATTTTGCTTATTATTTTTTTTGTTAAAAAAAGGTGGTATTTGAAAAGTGTGAAACATATAAAGTAGTAAGTGCTACTTTTTCTATGCCTACACCAAATGGAAGGATTCAGATATTTTACTGATTCATAGCAATAGTGACTGTTTTAAGTATGTAAATGAATTTTAAGTATATATAATATTTAATGACTGGTTCATAACATGGTTGGCTGTTCTTAATATATATATATAAGAAGAGCTATTGGATGATCTCCTAGGAAAAGAAACTAAATAAAAAGTGAATTTTAATGCTAGTGTAGGGGGTGGGGGAAATAACTATATTAGCTTAAAGTTCACTTTTTTATTTAGTTTCTAATTTTCTTCTTTTTTTTCTAGGAGATAATCCAACAACTGTTCTAACAAATAACTTCTAATTTTCTTACTTAGCAGTATAGTAGAAATTCAGAAATCCGCAATGCTTGGGACCAGAGGTTGTGCGGATTTTAGGATTTTGCGGATTTCAGGACAGAAAAGCCAAATCATAATATTCAGACTAAAAGTGCAACATAAATAAGGCTTATTAGATACATTTACTTAAATTATTATGTACAATAATATACATTATTACATTATTTTATTATATGCACTAAATTATATATATATATATATATATATTATTCATTTATATTAGAGATTAGAGAAATATTTTAAAGCATTAAGGACATATACAATAGAGACGTGTAAAAATAAGGGATACTAATAAAGCATAAAATATTTATT